>JAHZNG010002038.1:0-18048 GCA_027744375.1 Orchesellides sinensis | reverse complement strand
AAGACTTTTCTTTGTTCAAGTCGTGCCAAATCGATCCATCAGGTAAGGTATGTAACACTTCAGTTTCTCAAATGTTTTATTATGGTATCGATAAACTTCAGTTTTCTGAATTAATGATTGGTATTGTCTATTGTGGAATTCAACTTTTCTCTCTGTCAAAGTCTTATCGCTGTACAAACCTTTTTATACTTGACTAACTACTAGACCCCTTATACCTTCCCATCATTTGGTGGACGCTGCACGCATCACTATATGAAGAAGCCCAGGGGAGATGCCATACATGGGTGCAACAAAGACCCCAACTCTGAAGAATTTAAAGATCTGAATGTAAAGTTTGTAAAGTATACAGAATATTTAAGTGAACTGTTTAGAAACCGAACGAAACTATGCCAGCAGCCGTGTTACATGCCTAGGAATGAAACCGAAAAGATGGTGATGCTTAACTTTCCCCAAGAAAATCCCATAGTCAATACAACACTCATGCTGGATAATTCTACTTTGAATAGATCTAGCACAAGCACTTCTATGTTTTGGGTATAATGAAATAATTACAAATTACAATAGCACATGGCTTTTTGTAAACACTTGTATTCTTTGCTACTACATGAATTAATCAAAACTTGTGAATTCCAGTTTGGCAGAAAGTATCACGGCATGATGTGTATTTTAGCAGCTATGTTTTTCACACCTATTTCAATCTTTACTGCGAGATACATGAAGGAAACGTTCATGAACTGCAAGTTTCTGGGTGCTCAGATTTGGTATTGGGTACGTATTTTAAAATAAGACAGTGTATTTTGTGTTTTTGATAACATTTTATAACTGGTTCACCATTAGGTACACATAGCCACTTCTATTGGGTCTTTAAGCGCTTATGCAACCTCTTTGGCAGCCCTCGCTGCAAGTATTGAATCCTGGGGTCGAAGTCAAAATCCCAACGGTATTGCGCATGCCGTTTTAGGATGGCTGTCGCTGGTTGTATTTCTTATTCTGCTGATCTCCGGTGGGCTTCGCTGTGGTAGAAAGACACAACAGAGACAATTGAGAGTCCTTTCCGTCTCGTTACATTCAGTTTCTGGTTTCTTGCACTATTTTACCAATTGTGCGTATGTTAACTTGATACACTCGATTTTACTCTCTGAATTTAGTATTTCTTCTAATTTGGTTCTACTTGTGTTTTAGTGATTGTCATTGGAATCTCAACGCAAATTCCAGGGTCTCCATCCCTTGATAACTGTAACCTGCATGGATTGCCATCTGATACATTTCCTAGTTTGGTTGCAGTAGTGATTGCCTGGCTTGTGGTGGACATCGCTTTTCATATTACCTTAACGGTCGTTAATCATTTATAAAATAAAAGTATCTGCACTGTTTTTTACAAATGAGGGTATTAGTTAACAAGAATATATAATCTATATATAGGTTTATCAAATACTTATCGACAGTAAGAATACAATTTTGAGGGGATGGTACTGTCCAATTCTTCCAATACTGCCTGTAGACAATCAACAAGATATGCAGGTAAGTAAAATTTTTGATTTTTTGTTGGTGTTTTGTGATTGTCATTTATGTTATATTGCTGATGTTTGTATTTCTTTTATGTGCGGATTTGAATCAGGGCTCTGAGTTACGAAAACTGCTGCTAATAATGTACTTAGTTGTGTGTTCTGGATTTGCCTGGAGTGCTTTTGGACTAATAGCTTCCAAGACTTTGCCGAAAAACTGCAAGATTGGAGAGATGTCTTGTGATACGACAAAGTTTCCTTTCGGTTGCACGAAGGTAGCCAAGGCGTATGCCGAGAGGCTGAAAAGAGAATATGGATAACAATAACAGTGACGACCGATAAGGAAGGTGCTTAACCTACATAAATAATATGTTCTTTTAGATTGTGATTGTGATATACGATTTACGATATGGTTGTAATTTATAATACGAAATACGATAGTAGTTTAGGAAAAATGTAATAGCTTTCCTAGTTTAAGAACTCACGCGTTAAAATAAACTAGAGCATATTAAGCGATAATTAACTTCCATGAGCTAATGAGCATATAACGCCGATAATGATTTTTTTTAAATTATAGAGTTGTGATCGTTTTCCTCCCCCACAGGCTAAAGTAAGCGGATCTGACCCATGGTCCCTGAAGCAAAAATGATCAACATACAATGTTCTATCAGAATCATCAATAAAAAATGTTATTTGAAAAGCATTATGACCTTTGACCCCGTATTTCAGGGCCCAGTTCACCTACAGGTCTAAAAATCAATCCCATAAGAGATACTGACATGTAGTGTCTATGTACCAACTTTGAAGTCAATCGGTCCAAGAGAAAAAGAATTAGAGTGGATACCTACAGACAGACTTCCAAAAAATGGCTATCAGGGTTCTCCGAGATTGCAAAGGCTTACTATACGCGACTTAAAAGACAAGCTGGGACTGGGATATGATTTAAAAGTGTGTTGATTTTGATTTTAACATACAAAAAATACAGATTACAGAGACATCACAGCCAGACTTATACTTGAGCATTTGAGCAGTAGAATGCACTTTTTAAGGATTTTTTAACATTGTCGTTTATGGAGAAAAAGCGCATTCTACTGCTCAAAAGCTCGAGTATGAGTCGGCTTACTGGTGAAGTATTTGCATTAGCATCGGTTAATATTTTTCCAACTTCACCTACAAAAGTAGTTACATGTCTTCTTAAAAAGTATGCAGATTATAACTTGATGCTTTTTTCATAGTGCCTTAATCTGGCTGTTTATAGTTGTTCCCGCATATTCGTATGCATGTATCAACCTTAAATGAGATCTTTTCAAAGATCTAGTTTACTCAAACCAACGTAATAACAAAGAAGCGCACATGCGTATCGATTACATTTCGTTAATAAAACATATAATCAAATGTACAAATGGCTTGTAGCAATTTACATAACCGGTGACAAGTCGACATGTCCTGATAAGAATCAAAAGTCGAAACAAATGTACGTGAACATGACATATATTTTACAACATTTATTTAACAGCATCGTAAAATCTGTGTAAACAGTAACGCATTTGCAGTTATACTTTGGAGTTATGTTATGAGAATTTATTTTGTTGTTCACAGTTCTTCGAACTGAAAATACTTCCGTATTCTACTTTTGTAAATAAGGCGTAGCATAGAAAAAATGCTAATCTAATCTTGATCCAAATCAAGCACAAAAAAATTATGTCAGCCACACATCATTCATTCATTTAAATTCAATGAGATGATGGGAATCTTCTTATGCATACATAATTTTTAAAATTTTATCAAAGAAATTAACAATTAAATATGCAAATGCATTTAATAAGTTAATGAACCGTATATTTAATTCGGCTTATTATATCAATAAACTAACTTAGAAGAACCGTCATATATATTATGAAACCTACTTTGCTACTTTTTGATTAAACATATATTTGTACAAAATTGAAGCTTTACTCTGTCCTACTCTAAATACAACCAAACGAAGACGGCAAAATATAAAGGAAGACGATTGATAAGTAAGCTAATCTAATACATATGGAAAAACGTTATCAGAAAAGAATGCATTTCATTTCTTCCCATGAATTTCTTCTTCAAACTTCCTCCTTACAACGATTTTCTGGTGTCAGATAACCCGAAATCGTTTAAATCCATATATAAGCCTTATAGACGTGTAAAAATCCAAAAACTAATGTTTATTCTTTAAGTCAGTAATATTCATTCTACGCTGTCGCATCCAGATCAAAGCCACCCCTTCCTAAATATATGTGTTCCAGACAGAAGAATGAAAACAAGTTTTGCCATATGCCATACAAAATAGACACATTTTCCGTACTGCACAGAAGTTAACTTGAGCCCCTACACAACACCCTTTTACCCTTTCTCAACTCTCATTTTTATTATCATCTTCTCCATATCCATATAAAGCTTATCGCGCAGTTCACTTCCACTCCACGACCCCATCCATTTTTAGTTACTATATTGTGCTCTTCTCTGCCACCCTATCGTCCGCATATATATAATTTTCGTCACATGAACTTTTTGCTTACCAGAAGCTGCTACTGTTTAAACTGCTATCGATTTTTTCTTCATATATATATATACATACTTCCTTCCAAACATTCACATCCACATGTCCAGAGTTATACATATCGATCGATTAGTCAAAAAAAAGTATGCGCAGCAGTAGTAGGAGTTTTAGCAATACGGTGGCAGCTGCCTTTACGAGACAAAGTTAAAAAACAAAATATCCTTTAGTACATAAGTATGTATATATAATTCGTATACTTCCTGGAAGCCTTAAAATACACTACTACTACTGTGCCGTTGTTTTCTTGCCTGCTGGACAGTAATCTTATCTCCAGTCCAAGACATCTCACTGGAGAAATAAGATTCCGACTCATGTGAGGTGTGCAGGTAACAATACAAAGATACGGTGACTTATTCGGTGATACAAACACACAAATTGTTGTAGGTGCGTGCGTGTTAACTTGTGTATTGTGTACTTTCATAATTATCCATACGACTCCGTCGTGTTATTTTTTGTACCTTGTATAATAATATATATATACTCTTTCATACTGTCAACATGTACAAATGTATACCTTAGGAGAAGAAACTAAAATGTCAAATTTTTTGACAAGAAGCATAATATCCCGTCAAAGTCAATAGTACGTCTTTATGTAGTCACTTGCTTAATCGATCGTTTTCATCGGCATTTTCGAAAGAAAAAAAACTTTCACTTGTTCTTTCTAATAAAAGAATTTTGTCATAAGGGAGAAAATATCTTTGATAAAAATCTTACTATATGGGGTCAGCGATAGAATCTTCGAGAGAAACGAAAATCCAGATTCTTTTGTGTATATCTACTAAAAACCATTTCTATTCATACATGGATGGACAGCAATCATTCTAAATCATACATACACCTGAAAAGAGAGAGAGAGAGACAAAAACTAGATTGAACTGATTTCGTGGAACGACAATAATTCAAAAGTGAAAACTGCAAAATTCCAAACATTTAATAATTTGTGTCTGAGTGACTGAATCATTGTGAGTTTATAAAGTAAGTGACAACGTGTGTATACTTTTTATCGAGAAAAGGTCAAAATTATAAAGGTACGTAAGAGTCAACGAGCTACACACACATCTTTAATAAAAACTACTGAATGCCTCAAGCAAAGTATGATCTCATGCATCCACACAAAAACTCACATTTGTTTGCAATATGGCATCTCATGTACACAAAGATAATGAGCAATTAATATTGCTTTCCTTTAAAAAAATCTTTTTTGATTACAAATGGTTCATTTAAGGGATAAAAGTTAGTTGTACGCTGTGTGTTTAAAATATTGCATGGTTAATTTGAATGCTACATGACAACCCCAGTTTTTCCCTAAAGACACAAGTGTGTTCTTCGTTTTTTTAAATACTTTCCTTTTCAAAGAAAACATAATATATATCACCTGCAAGCTATAAAGCTAAAAGGCAGAAAGGGTTGTCGTGCAAAAAGAGAATGATAAACGGTTTTGTCAAAAATCTTAAGAGAGGTCGTCGTTTTTATACCTTTTAACCCTTTTTGTGCATTTCAAAAAAATTGATGATGATAGATTAGGTATTTTTGCATTTCCCTTTTATTCTGTCTTTCTCTCATCTTGACCTAAACAATAGCCTAAAAAGGGTGTGCACGTTTGTACAAAAGGTGTTTATTGGATATGTACAACCAAAGAAGATCAGTCTTGTATGCTTTATTACTTTAAAAATCCTTTCGTTTTCTTGATAGGATTATAGATTTATTTGTCATTAATCTTTTTGAAATTGAAATTAAATTCTAAATAAGAACAAAATTCGCGCATCTGTTTTAAACAAGGGTTATTGATATTGAAACACACATTTTAATTTGTAATACTGTTTTATCATCCCAATTGTTGTAGGTTGAAGAAGACTAGCACTGTTGGATATTTTCCCTTTATCGTAGTCAAGATTGCAAAGAGCTGTCAAGAAAAAAATAGGGACAGTAATAATAACAACGACGACGAGGAGGAAACAAGTCTAAAAAGGATGGATTGGACAGGCCGGATAGATGGATGATGATGAGATGAAGTTTTTTGATGCGGTTTTCTTTCGCAACAAGAGGATTCGTTAAACAGCAAAAACCAGTTTGGTTAGTGAATCACTATTTTTTTGTACATTTAAGGAGTGCACTTTATAGATTCGTAATGCATATGGTTATTTGGTAACGATTTTTTAAAAGTCATAAAATGAAACGACTAGAATATGTGTATAAAATTGCATATACATGCATATTTGGACGGAAGAAGATGTCCTACAATTTTGAAAATCATAATAATAATAATATGGGACACGCAGTAGAGCACAAGAGCATATTGGTCAGTCGTGTTTTTTTATGATGATGATATGATATACAAATTGTGTTATTGTGTTAAAGAGGAGATTTGTAATGGGGGAAAAGGCTAAGCTTTTGGGTCTCTCTTTTAATGATGAAATTGTAATAATTTAAGGTAAACAACAAGATGAAAAGGAATTAACCTGGCTGCTGTCTGGCGTGTATAATGATAACAATATTATAATGTAATTATGCTCGTGTGGTTATCATTAAGTCTAGGGTTTGTAAAAGAGTTTAACTGAGTTCATCTTCTTTTATACACGAACACATGTCTAGAAAAGGTATATGGGTTTGCATCCCTTTTCAACATGATGATAATTTGGTAGAAAAGGAACAAGAAAGATACAAAACCCGAAGAAGAATGAAATACATACTTTTGACGAAATCGAAAGGATGAATCCCTCATTTGTCCAATTAAAATTAATTTGTTATTTGCATGAAAATTAAATTGAAATTAAATTCTGATTTTAAATGCAGTCTTTTTAACCATGAAACACATGTGCATGTAGGTATTTCCTACTACTGTACTTTCTTTGCTTTAGGGTGCAAATCATGTATTCGTCCACATTGTTGAAAAACTGCATTGTTGCGTGAGAATATGATATATGCAATAAATATTCAAGGGAAACGACAAAAGGGTTAGCTGTTAGGTATATTTATATATTTTTCATGAAAATTATTATTTCAGGTTTTCAAGTTTTGTTGTGCTTTCACCACGAATAATTATGAATAATAAATTTAAAAAACGATGAGGTGGGGGTAGGAGAGATGTGATAAAATAATATGCATGCCAATAAGGATGGCAAAAACATAGTGACTCATATCGTAGCTTCCTCTTTGATATTCCAAAACAGACAAGATATAATACATAAACAATCATAATTTCACAATTTTATGACACTATAATTTAATAATAATCATAAAATTATAGTATTATAAAATATGAAAACGAAAAGAAAAGTTGGGCGATGGAAAATTATATTTTTAATGGAAATTTTTTGGGCTCCATAATATTGCTTTTTGGCAATTAATCAAATAATAAATAGTTATATGCTATAATGTTAGTAGTTATCACATTACGTGACACTAACATACGACCATTACGATATAAATTATAATTACATATTATAACCTACTATAAAAGTGCTAACAAGTTTGTGTATTTTTTTCAAAGGGTTAAAAAAATCCAACACACACACGTATACGCAACGCACTATATCTTAAAAGACAATCTCTCTCTGCATACGCACAAACACGCGAGACTCTCTACCGGCCTTACGTACATAATACACACATTACTATTATTACACATTAATACCTACCTACTCGTCTTTTTATTACTCTTATCGTCTTGAGATATAACAGCACAGCTCTTTCATCTTCCTATTATCAAATTATCATCATCATCCAATAAAACAAAAGGAAGATGATGACTGTCATCATCAGCATAAACACACATAACAAATTCTTTTATTATTGTCAAGTATGCGTAATTGTTGGCCCCTGTAGGCCCCTGTACAAAACAAGTGAATTAGTAAATTAGCTAACTTTTATAATGCACACACACACACCTTAACTTAATTGAGTGAATATTATACAAAGCTATTCAATACATATATGACTATAGATCAGAAAACTAGAAATTTTATTTCTTGTAAAAGATATTTCATTTGTGTGCAAAGTAAGCCTAGTTCAGGTTCAGAAAAGCTTATATACATTTTTTTGGAGAGAGAGATTAAAATGACAGGTATGACGGCTAGCTGGCAAGCTACCCAGTAAAAAATGCTTGTTTTGTGTCAAACTTATTTACGATATATATATGAAAAATTTGCTCTCTCTCTCTCTTTATAACTTATCGGCATATGAGCTTCTATACCTGTGAGGTATATAGCAAACAAAGTAATTTAATGAAAGTGATGGTGGCTGTGTGGCTGCTGCATCTGTTACAACGAATTATAATAAATATGACATGAGATATTGTTATGATATTGTAAATAGTAAAAACGTCCAAAAGCTTTTACTTAAATACTTTATTGCTCCTTCTGGGCAACTTGTGTTGTGTGTGTTTTTAAGATGCACTTTTTAAAAATATCTTCATGGTAGATTAGGCCTTTGGAAAAAATTGGCTACCATATATATTGCATGCTTATTGTTGTCATCATCGTCATCATATTACGTATGTTTTATTATTGTTGTTGCCGCACAGTGTTATCATCGTATGACGCTGCAGACGCCTCGGGATATTTAAAACGAAAGTCTTATATAGCGCTGCTTCTGCTGTTACATGTTCAAAAAAATATCTGATAGTTCTCAGGTTGAAATGCACTTTGCAAAGAAGGAGGAAGAAACATGACAATATATTTAAAAACTCTTAAATGGATTTGTGTTGTAAATATGAAATATTTTGGCATGATAATGACGATAGGAAATGCATAAAAATAGCTCTTGGCTTTAGCTCAAGCTTCATTTGGCTTAATATTTTCTCTTTCGAAAAAGGATTTACGAAATGTCATAAAAATTAAGGTAGATGGATGATTCAGTGACCAATCGACTTACCAACCACTGTTTTGATTACCGTGTTTTTTACGACATATGCGATTCTATATAAGCTAGAGTCGGCGGATAAAAACTACTCACAAAAAGCTATTGTACATAGTTAAATCCTTCCTGACCAGAAGCCATGCATTTACAAGTTTTTGCGGAGGTAGTAAACGAGGAGGAGATCCTTAGTTTAAAATTATCATTAATGTTGCGTTTGTTTGGAAGATATATATATATCTTGCATCTTATCGATAACGTTTTGGCGGCGACATGATGATAATATAATATAAACGCACATTTGTGAAAGTATCAACTAGTGTGTGGTTTTTTCTTATGACATGATGATAATGATGATTAAAATGATGACTGTGGAAAAAAAATGAATGATGGACATTTGTAGCTGTTGGCTATTTGTTTGCCATATATGTAAATGTGGTCAGTTGATTTTTAGAATGCAATAAGATGATTATAAATCGGTTAAAGTTATAATATAATGTTGTTTTACTGATCAACAACTTGATCTCTCTCTCTGTAAAACCTTCAGAATATCATAACAAACCGCAAAACGATTTTTGATTGAAATTTGTAATTTATTGTTACATGCATTTTTGATTTACAAGAATTCTGTGTAGTTTAATTAATCGGAGCTCTTTAGAAATCAATTCTTTTCTTTACAAAAATCATGTAAGAACATTCTCTTTAAAAATGGAGCAGATAGATATATCGTAACTTTTAAAAATACAGTTTTTCCTTCCTGTCTATGACCAAATTGATAGTTAAAATGGGATGATTGACACAAAACAATGTTTTTAATCGATAAACTATAATATCCTCGCCCTACAATTTAATGCATCATTTACTCCACCCTCCACTCATTCCTAGTATGCGTGTATAATTATAATCCGGATGCTTATGATAATAAAATATATTATAGTGTTTATCATAATGAATGTTTTGTGCGTTCCTTTTTAAAAAGATTATTTTAAGCTGACCATACTTAGGAGGGGGTACTACTCACATGAACATATCACATTACGGATAAAAAAGAATGTGCAGTAATAAACAAGGATGTACTTAATAAGTTTTTACCTTATGTTTCCCTTATCACTTTTATTACGCTTTCCTTCCAATTTATCCACACACGTAACCAATTTAAAAAATAGTCTTCACTATTTTACATATTAAATAACCATGTTGTCAGATAGTTAAGTGATTACATATATGTATGTCCGTTTCATTACAGTAGTATGCAAAATAGGTCACTCACACACAAACACATTTAAAAAATCTATCTAAACACTTTATAAAAATTTATTATCACGCAAACAAGCCAAGCACTTGACTTGATAAATTTACAGTCAATTGACTTTTTGACTTGACCAAAAAAAACTAGACGAATAGCAGGTCATCATGTGAATGAGTCACTAACAGACATAAACAAATCATGTTTGGTTAAAAGATCATAATGGTGTGCATGCATGATTACATTATATAAATGCTTCATTTCCTTTTTTAACAAAATTGCTCAATAAAGGTAGTAGTAGCAGTTTCCACTTAAATAATATATCACAAATTATGGCATGTTTGTAATGCCATATTTTTATGTACAAGAAGTTCATGATTATGATAACTCGTACCTGTGATCCATCCAGCATTTTAAATTTGGGTTACAATTTACATATTTTTTATTTTTGTTATCACATTCTTGTTAACAAATGTGCTATAAAAATTACTTGTATATATTTAATCAAACGCAAGCTCATTGATGATGATGTGACATGCGCGTATACAAGAAAATTAAAAAGAGATCATGTCATGCAGAGAGATATGTCATCTCCAAATAAAAAAAAGTGTTCCTTTTCCTTATGAATTTCCTTTCTATATCACTGTCATCATTGTGTATAACCCATTCTCTCTCTCTCTGTATATATTGCATGTAGCTAGCGACTAGACATTATTTATACACCTCCTTCACCTGTCTGTCAATTTAAAGAATAAAAAAATGTACACAAACACATTTCCATATTTGAACTCCTCTGAATTATAGACTCCTGCCCTACTACTGCCTGGTCAGTTCATTCATAATTTATATAATTTAGTGCCTCCTCCTGTCTATGCCGTTGCATTCACGTTAGCAGTCTACTTTTTTCATTCAAGCGTGAATACGTTTTAAAAAGTGAATACGGTCTGAATAGATGCCAAAACGCGTGTGTGTTTGTGTAGTATTCATTTATCACGAAAACTAATCTTCCGATAGAGAAATGAGATAGTATGATTTGTTTTTCAGATTTTTTTTCTTTAATGAATGTAAAAGATGGTTTTATGTGTTTTGGGATGCCCAAATATGCGCATATGAGATAGTAGCATAAAAAGCTATTTAGCACTTTGTTCTCCTTCGGCCATATAGACCAGCAGCAGCATATATTCATTGGAATAATTGTTAAAACGTAATTTACATTTATCATTTAATTTTGTGTATGTGTTTGCAAAAGAAGGAAGGAGATGAAGGAGGTATTTTTCTTGATATTTTGTTATCTCGTTTGGAGATTTGGAGAGAGGAGGACATAAGCAATATATTATACTATTTACACAGAGAGAAGGAAAAAGTAATTTCAAAGTCAAAATGCAAATATAGGAAAAAGGCTGTGAGATAGCCAGCAGGCGAGAAGAATAAGAGGGCCAGGCTGTACAAATAATTAAAAAAATGTAGTGGGCACACATGTGGACTGCACTTTGACTTTAAAATTTGCATTGTGAGCTAAAAAACAAAAGTGCATTTGATATATTTGCATATTGGAAAAGGAATTGAAAAGTGTGTTAATGTTGTCAAGAATCACATTCTCTTATGCACATATATGCTTTGTGTAGTGGACGCATTAAATCACACATGATGATTGTATTTTTTATGGTATTAAGGACACCAGCAGCCAAAAACGCTATTTGAAATTTTGAATACAAAATATAATGTGTACGCACCTCTTCTCCTGTTTCAAAAAAGAATGATTTTTTGATTATACCGAGATATCACACATTAAAGGTATGCTGATAGGAAGAACTTGTAAAGTGGATGGATGACTGAGTTTTTGAGAAAAGTAATCTAAAGACTTTTTTTCGAATAATAATACAAAAAAGCGGCTCTATATACTTAATAAATGCACATAGTGGGTACGTTTTCATATAAAAACACAAGTACGTATGATAATCATGATCATGATGACCGCTTGACTTTTTTTGCATTATAGCGATGCACTTTATAATAGTAGCATGATTAAACACAAAAGGTACTTAAAAGTATTAAAAAGGAACACGAGCGTGATCCCTGAATAACAATAAAAAATGTGCATTTCATGTGAGCATCATCATCATCGTGAAATGTTAAAGAATGTGTGTTACATTGTCGTATGCCATTTTTTTGTCGATTTGAAAAATTTAATATTGGTCTTGTGTATAGTTGTAGGTATATCGGCATTTGAGAAAGAAGACCAAGTCGGTTCTCCCCTTTCGCTTCTAGTAGCTTTGTGAATAATTATAAAATTGTAAACTGCAATGGAGAATGCAGGTGTGGATGTGTGTTCGTACATGCATCTGTTTTTTATGCTTGATACCTACGTAATGTCATGATTGAAGGTGTGGATTTGTGGATCTTGAGCGAGCACTTTATATTCTGATATATGTTATCTTTGAATCTCTCTCAAGGAAAGAGTTTTTGTGAGAGGGGCTAAACTGACAATACAATGTATAAGGAAGATTGTGAGCTTAGGAGCCTAGGTGTGCAGTGATTGTCAATATTATAGTATAGTATGGGCACAATTAAAGAGTAGCTCATTTATCCTCGTGATGATACGAACTGACCACACGAATGACATTTTAACGTACACACATTAAGTATTTATGCATATGTTTTTTATGCTTGATACCTACGTAATGTCATGATTGAAGGTGTGGATTTGTGGATCTTGAGCGAGCACTTTATATTCTGATATATATGTTATCTTTGAATCTCTCTCAAGGAAAGAGTTTTTGTGAGAGGGGCTAAACTGACAATACTATGTATAAGCTTAGGAGCCTAGGTGTGTAGTGATTGTCAGTATTATGGTATAGTATGGGCACAATTAAAGAGTAGCTCATTTATCCTCGTGATGATACGAACTGACCACACGAATGACATTTTAACGTACACACATTAAGTATTAAACAGATGAATGAGCAAATGAGGAATGGATAGATAATAGCAAGTTTTTTAAAAAATGCATTAAGAATTCTCTCCGACGAGAGTGTACACAATGAGGTGATAAGATGTATGTACTAAATCGCAAATGCACGTATTATCAAGCATTAAGAAATTCTTTTTTGCATTTAAATAATAACAAAAAAGTTCATTCATTCACGTGTATAGATGAGATGAAAATCAATGCGAATAGTAATGAGAGATTTTAAAAATCTGGTTCCTTCTTTCTCATCGTGTATTATGTAGGGAGTTAATAACAAAAACATTGGTGGTGGTGGTGTGTAGACGAAGAAGAAGAAGAAGAGGAAAAGAAAGGGTTATATAGAGTTAAGTTGACTGACTGACATACTGACAATGATTTGAAGCTAAAGGGTTATGAGAATATATTCTTGACTGTATGAGAGAGTTGTATAGATGAGGATGAGAGCAAAATGGTTTTAAAATGTGAGATCATCTTATGAATCTCTTTGTGGTTAAATGATGATGATGATGATGATGTCTTGTAAAGTGTCTTGTTTGATAATGCATATGCATGCATGTGGCTGTGTGCATGAAGGGTTGATGATCAGTGCCAAATGGACTTTGGCAAAGGTAACATCAAAATAGAGAGAGAAACGTTGTTTGAGTGTATGTATCGTGTAAGTGATCAATAAGTCGATACCTGTTTTTTTCTTGTATTATTGAACTGAATTGTTTTAAAGTAGGGATACAAAAATGAGTTGTGAAGAAAACACGAATTTCAGGATCACTGTATAAGATTTATCGTGTGTTTTGTTGTGAAGCATGCGGTTGGTAATACGCTGCTACTGAATACCAATTGTCATATGCTGTTGGTTGTATTTGATTGATAATCAGAAGACTGTTTATTGAACTAAAGTATTCGTTTGAAACGGATCCAGAGAAATCGTTTTGAAAAATAGGTAAAAAAGATTAAAAGTCGGCATTGCTTTATTTGGATATTTGCGTGTGAGTGAGCCAATGTGTTTTGATTGAAATGAATGGATTTTTTTGTGATAGAAAAGTACGGATTACGGGGATTGCATTATTTGTGCATAAAAACGGTGCATTTGCGTGTGTGTGTGTAGGACGATTCGGTTCAAGAGTTTAATTAAATGCATAGGGACGATTGTTGAAATGTAGCGGAAGTACGTATAAAATGACAGAAACGGTATTATACTGTTTGCGTGATTTTATTTGTTTGATTTTCTCACAAAGATGTGATTTTTTAGATATGTGGGAAAATGCAATGCAAGACGAGTAAATTAATGTTATGAGAGAGAGGAAGAGATGCGGTTGCATCTGATGCAGTTTTTTATGCATGTGTTTGAGGAGGAAGATACATTATGAGATGATCATGATTTTGTAATGGATTTATTAGTAGAAAAGTTGTCAGGTGTGGGATTGTAATAATCATGGGCTGATTAAAGAAATTGCATGAAGAGCAGTGACATTGGGTAGTTATAGTTTATATGTGCGGAGATGATGAGAGGAAAAATGATTGTGATTTTGTAACAAGTCTGGTTTTGATATATATTTTTAGGATGCAATAATAGTAACCCAAGTGCCAAAAAAATTTGAAGTTTTTTTTATCGATAATAGGAGCTGTCATTATGTAAAGTGGTATATGTAGATTTGTAAGTCAAAGTGTTAATCAAAAAGGAAAGTTTGATAATATGATTGTGATTTGTGTAAAATGATTGTGATTTTGTAACAAGTCTGGTTTTGATATATATTTTTAGGATGCAATAATAGTAACCCAAGTGCCAAAAATATTTGAAGTTTTTTTATCGATAATGTGAGCTGTCATAATGTAAAGTGGTATATGTAGATTTGTAAGTCAAAGTGTTAATCAGAAAGGAAAGTTTGATAATATGATTGTGATTTGTGTTAAAATTTGTTAACAAAGAAAAAAATGTAGTGCCGCGTTGTGTTGATTTTTTTAATTTTGAAAGTTGCTCAGAGCGTTTGCTCTTTTGATTTGTCTTTGGGATCTTTAAAAGAACAGCCTAAAAATGGGGAAATTATCTATTGTAAGCTTGTTTGTTTATTTAATTATGCTTAATTACATAAATTAATTTGGTGTATTTACATCCACTATACTCTTAGATATGCATACATAACGGGACATACGGTGCCTTGTAAATTAAAGAACAAATTGTAAAAATGCCCCTTTTCAAGTAGGTAATTTGCACTGGCACACGTGCACAGGTTAAACTAACTGCATTGCAACATGTATAATTTAGAGACATCTTCACCACATCGTGTGTGGGTGGACTACCACACATCTTCAAGGAAGACATATATTGCAAGTGTTTTCATGTTATATGCTCTTAAACAATTTACATGGTTTAAACAACCGTTTTATTTCATTTCCCATTTGAGACATCTTGCCAAAAGAGATGAATTAATGTTTTAAACTTTTTGTTTTGGTGTTATGTATAAAATGGATACAATAGGATTTAAAAAGGATTCGCTGGCTTAGTATAATTGTAATTTGACACTTGTCGTGGGCGTGTGTTTTGTCCATTGTGTATTAAAAACTATATAAATTTGTATTCTGTCAATTTCTCATTCAGGTTTAAAACACGCTAAGCAAATTACATAGGTACATTTAGTTGGACAGAATAAAGAATAATCATATGATGAGCATATATGAGCATTATTTTATGTAGAACGAATAGTATATGGATACAGTTTTTTAATATGATAATAGGGAGAAGAGAGGTTACACTCACACCTGCGTAATATACAAGTTGTCTCGTTTTATTAGAAAATTGCAAGCGTGTGTAGAATGGGATACAAGAGCAAGGTTATCATTTAAGGAAATCTAATTTGAACTTGTGGTAGTGTGATTTATGGGGTTGTGTACAATGATTGGTTGAAAATGTAATTTTGCATTTGATCAATGGACACTTTTGTGTCCCTTTTGTGTCAGTCTTGATCATGAAAAAGAATGAGAGATAGAAATGATTTTAAGCATGGTGTTGTGGTGGACTAAAACGATTGATGTGAGATGGTGAAAAAGGAAGCGCAAAAGGATTCTTGTCTTGTTAGGTTGTTATATAGTTAATCGTACATGTGATTTGTTAGTTTTTTTTGTAATTGATGAAGTTTGACAATTGCAATTAGATGATGGGATAGAGTAAATTTTTTTCTGGAATACATTTCTTAATTTTAATTACCACAAGAGTTGACCACTACCCAGATATATTACAGATTCTGTGATTTATGATGTAGATACTTTTCTTATTGACGTTAAATTCCTGTACAACTTTTTCATCCACTCGAGGGAAAAATTACTTGGAACATATAAGTTATTATTACTATTATTATTATTTTCATTATTCGGTGAAAAATTATGATAAACAGAGTTAGTATTGTTGGACAATAGTTAAACAGTAACATATATGGGTGGAAATGGAAGACATGATTTGAAATATAACAATGCGAACAAGCGTTTTATGAAAACTTCTTGTCTGGATAAAGTTATTTGTTATAAACGTGTTTGTTTTGTCCACGTCCACTTTGCATGGACTCGTATATGATTGAAAATATAGGTTTTATTATGTTAAATAGAAAATATTACTATTTCTTGTAGTTATTAATTACATAATATCCAATTTAATTGAAATGTTCATCACCTTTTGAATCAACTCGTCCTTGCTTATCTCAACCTGTAGCGATCAATCTATCCTACAAATGTAGCTTTGCAAGATTTATTTATATATTTTTTGGCGTTAATATATACTGAGTTTGGAAGACAGACAAACATTTTTTATAAAACATATATCTCTTTTCTGAAATTTAGACATTAAATTCAAAGTATACGTTACACAGCACAAATTCCGTGGATACAAAAGAAAGTTTTTCAGAGTAAATTCAGTCAGTTTATGGATTTTTCTCAGATAACGATTTGGGACGATTTTGGGATAACGGGCATGGAAATTCGTGAAACGATAATTTCAAATCTTTTTGGTACAAATAATTGTAATGAAATTAGTTAATTACAATTTATTAACGTCTTATAATAGTTAAGCTACAACAACTGAAACCGGAGAATTATGCACATGCTTATACTTTAACCACATAGTTTTTACGGCTTAAAATATTTGAGTGATAATTTATAATTTTCAACAAAAACCCAACGACTCACTCTGAGTTAATTCGAGAATGTTGCCAGCATCATCATTTCAAACACTAACTTGACACAAATACTTAGTTATGTTTCCAGTTTGATTTGGGCATTCATAAATTGCGCATTTCCTCCCCATTTTAAAACACCAAGCAACCCAATTTACCGAATGCAATCTGTTAAATTAAACCATTTGTTTTTACCGGAAATCTCATAAAAAATTTCAACAAACTGCAAATTTCCATACCCGTTATCCCAAAACCGTCCCAAATCGTAATCTGATAAAAATCCATAAACTGACTGAATTTACTCTGATAGACTTTCTTTTGTATCCACGGAATTTGACACAGCAAAGGTAGTAGGTAGAATAAGCATTTGTCAAACGTGTACTTGGAATAGTGAAGTATAGTTTACTAAATTGTAAATGAAAAACAAACGAAACCTATAGCCTATACTTAACTAGCCACCACAACAAAAGTTTAATATATTTTGCTGACAATGTAATCACGCAGCTACAATAATTACACACTATTAACAAATGATATGCTAAACTGTTCCACAGAAATTCAGATCGAGTATTTTAAATATTAAACACACAATGCCTTTTTCTGTCTTCATCTTCGTATACAAAAGCCTCCAATAAAATTTAACAATATATTTATTAATAAAAACTTATATCTCTCCACAGATCTACAACAATCTCCGTAACGCGATAAAATCCGCTCTCCCATCTTCA
>JAHZNG010002037.1:0-13124 GCA_027744375.1 Orchesellides sinensis | reverse complement strand
AAATACAAGCAAAAAAGACTAATACTCATCCACAGTTGTTTATCAACTCTTATTAAGCAGACACATACTTTCACTCTCACACACACATTCGCATTTTTACCAACAGCAAAAGATAATTTCGTTCCTTCCTGCTTGTGACTCTGACTCCAAAAGTAAAAAAGTCAACTGGTCAGAGTCACCAGCAGAAGAGAGAAGTTTGGACGTAGCATATATAGGAAAGAGCAGTCGACAACGACAAAAAACACAATCAATGACTAACGAGCTGCTACTTACTTAACTCCAGCTTCTCTCTCTCCCACTCGCATACACATCCACTCCAAAACTTTTTCTGGGAAGGGGATGAGGCTTTTGGTGGTTTGTTCTCTTTTCATGTTGCCCCAAACAAGGAGAAAGTGGAGAAAGGGCGAAGCATGCAGAGATGATGATCCCAATGATGGTGCAGAGAAGAATAGCCTATTCATTCCTTCCATTCCATATATTTACTCTAGTTTCTCCATTCCTGCATTCTTCTTCTTCAGCTACTGGAGAAAGTTTTTTTATTATTATGTATTTTAAGTGAAGACAAAAGCGTTTTCCCTTAATCACTCTCATCCATTAAAATATTATCCATGCCGTGGTTTTATACGTGACAAGGGCTTTCTTTCCTTTATACATTTATATGCATTACTTGATCGCATGATCCTTCTTTTAGTTATACATACTTTCACTTTCCTTGCTGGGCCAAAAAGTCGTCGTCCACCCAAACTAACGTATCATATGATAACGTAAATGGGCATTTTGCTCTCGGGAAAGGAGGAAGCCAGTGGGGCTATCAACGACTATATTTATTTGAATGGCTGTGTCCTCTCACTTTCTCCTTTAGTTTTCAAAAAGGACCTTCACCACAAAATATAGAGTATTCCTCTGCTCCCATTTTGTCCTTCCAAATAGTTAAAACTGACTTTGGATTATTGTCTTATAAATTAAAGAACCAAACCCTCATTTTAAAATTCAGTGAAAGCAAATAAAACACAAAATGCTTTTTAGTTTTGGACAAACCCCCTTTAAAATGCATTTTAACAGTGTTTCACGTAAAAAACACTTTATTGTGCCAAAAATACAATGATTTTTTGTACGGATTTGACAGCTCGTTATAACGTTTTTTATTGCTTTATATCTTTTAACAGGGGAACGGTTGACGTGAAAAAGGAGGAATCTCAGACGACATGCAACGCGTGCTATTTCAGAAGTGAAGTGGTATATGTCAATGTGAAAATGATGAGGACAATGATAGGTGTCATGATTTTACTGTTATTATTTGGCACGAAAAATAACTTGTGCTGATGGAGTGAAAAAAGAGAATAAAAATAACCCAAATATTCAACCCTTTCCAGAAATATGACGATGACAATGCAACTGGCAAAAATCAGCCCGTCTCTCCTCCTCTTCTGTATTCTTCTCGTTCCAGGTAAAGTAAATAAATAACGGAAGCATGTATTTCATAAACTTATTATATTAAATCTTTTTATTTGATCATAAAATATCTAAGCGTATGTACGCTCTTGACTACAATATATTTTTTTTGGGTCAAACTAACAAATCTATTGCAAACAATTTAAACAAATACAGTTTGCATCCCACGCAGATTTCTTCATCTATGATCGCCCACACAATACTGCATCCAATAATTTTCTATGTAGAAATCGGCGCGAGACACATACACACATGATACTTGTGTGTATGTAACAACAGCAAAAACAAAACATTGTTTAGTCTTCGTTGATATGTATAATTTTTTTTGGGTCGACGACGTGTTTCCATCCGACCTCCTAGTCAATTTCAGATTTATGATTGTAGAGCTGCACTAAACTACTTCTCCGCATTTTCCAACTCATATATATAAACGCTTCCAATCTAAAATCCATAATAAACTCACTCACCCTTTCACAACCAAAAAAAACTTTGTATTACATTCTGGAATCTCAAAGTCAGAAACACTGTGTTTGTATGCTTCTCTGTTTCTGTTATTTATCCTTTCATTTCTTTCTTCTGATTCCGATTTCACTTTCATTTTCAAATAAAATACAGAGAAACAAACAAGACTTTCATTTTCTACACAAAACTCACTCACCATCAGAGTCTTCAGAGCCAGTGTTAATGTTAAATAAAGCGTGGACATAAAACAAAACCAGACGAAAAAATACATAAAAATCACAAGTCGCTCTGTTTTTTTTCTATTTCTTCGATATAAGCATTTTTCCTCTTTTGGTTCTAAAGATCTTGATGATCAGAACCAGCTGCTGCTACAACTACTCCCATTATACTTGAGCAGAGCTGCTGCTCTCCTATAATTTCTCCAAAACGAAAAAAATCATTCAATTCAAGACGACCATCACCACTACCGCCGCAACATACATTTATATATATGCTATGGATATATATTCGTGTAGTTAATGTATGCTTTAAATACACTTTTCTGATAATTCCAGTGCAACTGGCATTCCACAACTTGATGCGATGGTCGCTTTCTCTTTAAAAATATAAATCCAAAGTTGTCCACATTTTTGCTACGTTTTTCTCCTTCTTTTCTGCAGTTGATCCTAGTTTTTTGTGTCATGAACAAAATTTCTTTTCCGCTATAAGTAAAATGAGCTGGAAATAACACACACAAGTTTATATACACTTCTGCACATGATGGGATGATGGTGTGGTCAGTAAAACAAGAAATTTGATACAAAATACAATATAGCCAATACATATAAGGCCATTAAGTCTTCATGGCTTTCTTTTTTTGTGGAAAGGGTGCATGCCATACTCAGCAGAAAAGTTTCAAAGAAAAATATCTCAGCAGAAAAATTTCCCGTGTACTGTCCACGCCACACATAAGTACGACATGTGATGTGATGTAATAGCTCTTCACTCATTCATTGATTCAAAATGACAAACTAGGCTTGTTCTTTTGCATTTCACTTCCGTTTCTGCTTCCCCGTGAGAAAAAAAACTTTTGCCGGCACGGAAGGAAAGAGGACGGTAACATGTGTAACTAACTTTCTCCTTTTTTGACAAAGATCATCATCTGCTGAGCTACTTGAAGACGATATGTGTATTTTCTTGGATGGATTTCAAGAAATGGATGGAAATATGGGATGCCAATGAGGGGGAAAGAAAGAGGGTGGATGTCAAATCGATAGGATATCGAATGAATAGGGAATACCGTGATGGCAATTGAATTTATACACTGCATATCTACATATTCGCTCTTCCTATGAAATGCAATCCAATTTTTCCTCATGGAGCAAGCTTTTGAGATTTCGTGCGTCCGAATTCCGAAATGGAAGGACGAAGGTGGATATTTTGTTACAAACTGCATTTTTCCTTATACCGTTCTACTTATTAGTGTATTCGCACAAGAGTAAAGACTAGGAAAGAATAAAATAGTTAAAAGGCTTAAGATGAGCTACTTCCCTGCACGCGCGTACACATGCAAGCAGATTCATTTTTAAAAACAAAGATTTTTTCATGAAATCTGAGAAGCGCTTCACTGTGACTTGACTGTATCCATTATTAGCAGTCTTGACTCACTTTGATTTCATAAACGATCATGTTCGAAGAGTAAAGGACAAATACGATGTCGACCTTGACTAAAAAAATTGTTTTAGCCTTGTAAGAAAAACAAAGAGATTAAGTTTCGCATATGCTTTTAAGGAGAAAGTTTCTTGGTAAATGGGAAGATCCGTAATATCAAGTCTAAAGAATTACCAGTAGCATGGTCTCAGGCTTTTCATGAAAAATGAGAAATTCTTAGTTATGACGTGTGTTTGTGTTGCATTCACAAAACAGTCAAGAAAATATTAGTTACACGCGTGCATAACCTTCTCCTTCTGTATTATGCGTTAATAACCACACAAGAGAAAGTTGACTTTTGCTACACGCACACATACAGTCTGTACATATGCCGCACACGTCAAACTAAACTTTATAGCTTTCCCTTTTGGATTTTGATCATTATTACACAACTCAAGAAATCAGTTGTGTATGTGTGTAATTGAGCAGGATATAATATATTCGTCGAGTGTGGAAAGTATGGGTGTGTTTAGTCTGCCTGCCTTCTGCTAACAATAATCAAGAAGACGACGTGTGTGCAAGTACAGAATCCACTTTCATTTACAAAAAATCCAAATTATTTCATCGCAACCCTGGATTACATACATTCATGGTTAGATACACTTCAATGGCTCAAAAGCCATTTTCCAGTAGAAAGGGAATATCAGCTGATAACATAAACCGTTTGAAAGATGTAACGGGAAAAATTAGGATATTTTCATTCGTGTTTTACCATTACCATCCCGAAATCCGTACTGATTGCCTGCCTTCTGCTAACAATAATCAAGAAGACGACGTGTGTGCAAGTACAGAATCCACTTTCATTTATAAAATATCCAAATTATTTCATCGCAACCCTGGATTACATACATTCATGGTTAGGTACACTTCAATGGCTCAAAAGCCATTTTCCAGTAGAAAGGGAATATTAGCTGATAACTTAAACCGTTTGAAAGATGTAACGGGAAAAATTAGGATATTTTCATTCGTGTTTTTCCATTACCATCCCGAAATCCGTACTGATATAGATGCATTCCGTATATGTACCTATTCCAATGCACTCTTTTACACTTTGCCAAATATTATCATGCGAAGAAAGCCATAAATTTCCTTTTTCTTTTGTGTTTGTGTGCATGCATAAAATATTGGGATGTAATGTATATTTGTAATATGCATCCTCATTTCTCATAGCTGCAACACAGTTTACCGACAAAGATATTTTTCTTAAAAACACCACGCTACTTACAAATTTGGTGCATAAAAGTAGGAAATATCAGCCAACAGGCATGAATGCACCGGAGGAGATGATGATTTAAAGAGCTTTTTGTATGAGAGGAGCTGTTGCTTTAGCCACGTCATCATCCTAATCTCTTTTCTTCTCTCCCCCCACGCACCATATAACATCCCCTTCCTACTTCATCATCTTTATTTGCTCTATATTGCACGGCAAGATTGTAATGGGATGCCAACTGACTTCTTAATTTGTCAGCCGGAAGGGATATGAACGGATTTTCTCTCGTTTACCCTTTACTAATGGTTCCGGTTATTACTACTGGTTGAATAGAAGACATGTATGAGTTTTTATAAAAAATAAGCTCAATACTTTGTATAAAGGTTGTATTATATACTAAGGGTAATATTGAAACTTATGTTCAATTTATTCACAGAGTTCATCGAAAAAAATTGAAAGAATTTATAAATTCTCATTTAGGTTCAGGGTATTTCCTCAAGGTTAGGCTGCGTTATATTTGTTCCCTTAAAAAATTCAAATAAATAAGATTTCATTGCTTTCCTTCCATTGGTACAATCACACTACCCTACTCTTCTTCTTCTATCCATCAAATAATTCATCTTTATTCTGAGCTGTTGCATCCCTGAACTGAATTTTATGTCATGAGATGTAAGATGATAAGCAAGTATAAAGTCGAGAGGGAAAAATGATAAGAGAAAAGAAAGTTACACTTTTGTTTTATTTTCCTACTTGCTTTATAACACAAGACAAGTATGTATATAGTTTAACATAGTGAAAAAGTTGTGCATCATCATGATTGTTATTAAATTGTGAAAGGCATATCTATACATTTGTGATGATGTGATGTGTGGCGATATGATGATGAGAGAAATATGACGAAACAAAAAGAGATTTCTCTATTCTTCATCATTTTCTACTTTCTCCAACTGACTACACCATATTATTATGAATACACATGGAATGTCTGCTTTTGGGATGATGGGGATGAGATAGGAATTAGAGAGCTGCCGCGGCTTAACAAAAAGCAAGAAAAATCTTTTCTTTAAACCAAAACAAAAAATACTGTGTATTTTTCTTCTCTCGGTTTAAAAAGAAATCAGATATAAAAGAGAAAGTAGAAGAATTCACAAAAGCTTTCTCCTTTTCTCTTCCACACAACTGCTCCTAACACGTTTTGAGAGTGTGTGTAAAGTCTTGCATCACTCACAATATAATATGGAATGAAGAAAAACACTGATTTCAAGAGTCTTTGTTTGCATTTTTCTTCTTTTAAAGTAAAAGAAAATGTGGAGAAATTTCTTTTAAATTTAGAAAGAAGGCTTTTTAAGTATTTAAGACAAAAAAGTTGTATTGTGTTTAACTAAAAATATAAGTAGTGCAGTTGGCCATTACTTTGAAAACTTCTCATTTAGTGGAATGTGGTTGGTTGAGAGAGAGAGAGAGAGAGAGTAGAGGGGTTTTTAGTTAGTCTAAATGAAAGAAGAGCAAAGCTTTGATGATGAAAATGAAGAAAAATTGGAATACAAGTACAGACGTTTATAAATGAATGAAGTGTTTAGGGGTTTAAAAATGAAGATTAAATTGTGCTCTTGTGGAAATATAATTGGGTGGTGAGTAGAAATATCTCGTTTAATAATATGCTCACAGCATTTCATATAATGTACTTTTGTTAACCAAAAGAAATCCTCTCAAGAGCCTACATACTTCACGCTGAGTTATTTTTATTGACGGGGGTTTTCGCAAAAATTATAATCCGACTTAAGAATAAATAAAAGTTAAATGGGTGGAATGACTAAGTGTATTTTTGGAGAAAGAAAAGCAGCAAGCGTACGTCTACACTTATTTCTCTATCTAGAGGGAAAGTCTTTTTATACAGCCTGGCCAATGGAAGAAATAGGAACCTTTTTGGAGAAAGTAAAATAGAAGTTAATGAAACCCTAGCCTGAAATGGGGGGATGAGGGGGTGTCTCAACGTACCCCGTTATGTGGCAACTGTAAAGCTTTCTACCATTGCATAAGAAAGCTCTAGATTTCGTCTAATTATAGTTTCATTTAAATATCTTCAGATTATTTCTTCCACTTTCTTCCATTTATTGCCGGTGCTATTTCCGACTCCTCCGTCAAGCATGTATATATTTCATTTTACTATAGAGCTTAGAGCGTTTTTTGTATTATTGTTGATGGTGAGTTGGTGAGACTGAATGAAGTGGTAAAGAGCTAGTTGGGAGTAGAGGGAGAGAAAATTGTACAAGGAAATATCTGTCACTTCCAGAGTGATGTATATGTATTTCGTTCTATTACTATTATGCTACCAGTTGGTTTTGGTGTGTTTGTGCATTATGAACTTGTCGCTTACAGTGTAGGATAGAAAAGCAGCATTACTATTATTATGACTATTTATTTACAGCAAAACCACTAGTTTTTATAGAGGGGGATGATGATGGCTGATGATGATGTGACGACAATAAGGATAAGTACAATTTTCATAGACTCGCATTACTATATGGAAGTATATACACATATCCAAGTATGAATGATAAGGGGGAATGAGACTAAAGTGAAAGCATAACATTTTCTTGTGACAAATCATCATAATGAATGCATGTAAATAAGTAGACGAAAGAAAGGATTTTATTTAAAGTAGAAGCTAGGGATTTAGTGATGGAGCATTAGCGTTATTATTAGCAAGTAACAGAAAGAAGAAATGCTGAATTCTTGTAAAAACCTACAAACAAGAATAGCATATTTCTAATCATCTCATTTAGACAGTTATACTTTAAATGCAACATGCTTTCTTAACTAAAAATATAAACCACTACGGAAAATCCCACAACTGCATCTCTATTTTTTAATCCTTTTTTCACATAATATGCGTAGAGATAAAAAATGTGAAAGCGTTCGATAATTTGGCCGCGTTAGGGATTTGGTGTGTTTGAACGCTTGGGTGCCTCTGACGGAATTCCTGTTAAGAACTGATGGAAAGAAGAATATTATGTAATATTTTTTGTAAAAAACAGTTGTTATATTCCACTGTTTTCCAGGTTAGGAGGCCACTGACCACAGTGCTTTGACTTTTTGATAAAAAAATATTATGTTTGTTATATAGCCACTCACACGTGCATTCCATTACTTATTATTCCCTCTGCTTTTATCCTTCTCCGCCTCTCATTTCTACTTTCACAGTTGCATCTCACTTTCAATGCTTTTCTATGTTTATAAGAATGAAATCAGAGAGGATGAAAAACAATAAATTTTCATTTTTCTCTCTCTTTCCTCATGATCCGAACTGGTGGAATTGGGGAAAATAAGAAAGTTTGGAGAAACGATGAGAAAAAGAGGAAACACTAGGAAAAAATTCTTTTTTCTATGAATATCAAATGAAGTTGTAGGGCCAGAAGAGGGAAAGAGTTGGAGGATATATCGTTTTCTTGTAGAGAATGCAATATGTATGACTATAGCTGCGGGTTGCATGTTTGTTTTACACAGATAAAAGTGCAAATGTTGCTGGCTTTCTCAGAAATAGATTTTGCTGTGATCGAGCATAGGTATTTTCGCTGTTAAAGAAGTGATTTTTTTATGCTTTAAACCAAGAAGCTCTTATATAGTATTCATCAGCAAAAATATTTAGACCAGTGCATTTTAGTTTCATAGTGTCCAGTTTTAAAAATGTAATGCAACCTATGTACACCAAAATGCACCCCAAAATTAGTTTCTATTTCATGATTGTTCCTCACATCGATTTTTAAAGTTGGATGGATCACCATCGACCTAAATTTTAATTCAGCTCATGTATAATCTCATCTTTGCTCGCTAATAATACTTACCCTGGTGAAAATAAAAGTGAAAGTCAGGATAAATACGTACAGAGTCGTTAAGATCTATTTATTCAGATAAGACAACGTGTGTGTCCGTTGTAATCATAGAAAAGCAAATAGATTTTGTATTGCGTTGTATAATTCCAAAGCTCAAATTATATGTTTTTCTGGAAATTTCCAATTTTGTCTATATTTTCACTGCCTATTAGAGTGCGAATGCATTTTACAGATCAAAATCTCTGCTTACAACTATTTCTCGATACAACGCATAATATACAGTACACAACCCTCCAGTTTCTACACAGTCAATAAGAATCTGATGTTTTACTATCTTGATCGGTGCGTTTTGGCATTGCATATGAGCGTGTGTATCCCAAGAGGAGCAGTGAAAGTCATGAAGGGAGCTTAAGTCGCCCCTGACTGCATGTACAGAGTATAATATCCTCTCTCTAAATTTAGAGTGATCCTCCACCACCTCCCACCATCAAATTGTGTAGGTCTGCAAAGACAATAAATGCACAAATAAAATGCAATCAGACACGACGAGCTTTTTTGAGCTTGAAGCAAAACACAACAGTGCATTTCCCATTTCTCCAGCAAGAAACCAAGCACACAAAATTGTCCAACTCTCTTTTTAGTGGATCATCAGTATCAGGAACAAGAACATGATCGTCGTCATCATCATCGCCATCACAGGCAATTGCGAGAGAAATGTGTGTATGTGTATGTATAATATTGTACAGGAAAGTAAAAACAACTAGTCCCTCAGCGGCTTTTAGGATTGTTGTCTTGTCTCTCTGCTCTGAAGTATATATCGGTCCTGGATGCCCCATAAAATCTCCTCCAGCAGAAAGAAATCAACCTTGCTCTCTCACTGCATTCTTCTCTTACTCCAGTTTAAATACTCCACACACAAATATGCTTTTCCATATATATATAAAAGTGCAATACAAACAAAATATTTTCTGGTTGAATCACACATGGAATTTGCCAAGGAATTCTTTAGTAGCTGCAGTGCAGAAGAATATTATGTCATAGCCAAAAATATGTACTCGCAGCCCTACTTTCTCTTAGAGTGAAAGGGAAATTGAATTGAATGTATGCGGCATAATGTTATGCTGATAACGATCTGAAATTGCCATAATATACATAATAACCTTCAATTGCAATGTGTTGGTGTGTGTGCGAGGTGAGATTTTGGTGATAAATATTATAATTTGGTGGGTATGTTTATGTGTATTTTACGTGCAGGTTCCACTCATGATCGGAATAGCATGCCAGAGTTTGATGTTCAACTGTCAAATCTTACTATTAAGCAAGGATCTGACGCGTCCTTCACTTGCATCGTCAAGCATTTAGGGGAATACAAGGTAAATACAACATTGATTTGTCACTATGATTATACGCTGCTCCAGTTTTACAAAAAATCGCATTATAACTAGTGTTTGTTTAGGTACTTTCATATTCATGTCCAAATTTCTAAAGGCAAAAGCTGAAGTTCTTTTCTTAATTTTTTTTATCTGTGAGCCTCCTTTGTTCTTTCTTAAAATAGATTTATACTTACACCAAATGATAATCAAAACAGTAAAAACTTTTAAATTTTAGTGAAAAAACTTTTTGCGTACCCTCTAGATTTATATGCATATTTGTGTAAAAGATATACATCGTTTTTAGTAACCCTCCCCCTCATAATAATGATCACCAAGATAAATATGACTTTTTACAAGCTGCATTTAATTTTGCATGGCTGCCTCCTTGTTTCTTTTTTGTTCATCTTACTTAAAGTGAGCCAATTGTATAAAAAACTCCATCTAACAAATTCATTACGCCGTTCCAAGACACACACAGTAAAAGGAATGATGATGAAGCTAATGTGTACACATTCTTACTCTATCCTAACAAGGAATTTCCTTTTCTACCACCACCACCCTTTTTATTATATCCTTTATTCCCCAACCAACGACACAAAAAGAAAAAAATCGGGTCCTCAAGGAAAAGTTCATTTTCTAAACCATTTAAGCCAAAAGTCGCTTTCTGTCTTGTCATATTAGGAGCTCCACTCTTTATATACTTTCCTTTCCTCCCTCTCTCCCTCCATAAACACAAGAAAAATACATACATATACATTCATATTATATTATCCTCCACACTAATCCTTCACTTTACTCCACTCCACTCCAAGACCACTGTAAAAACTTTCCTCATATATGTACTTCAGCATAGCACCACCACATTGACAACATTTATACAAGAAAAAATTTATTTTTTTACAACTTTCTCCTCTCTCATCCTCCTCCTCATCTGACCACCACCATCAAGTTTAACCACGAGTGCACACTACATTTTTTTAAGATTCTTAAGTATACGATAATGTATAGGAGAAAAGTACAAGACACCGCCAGCTGTTTTTTCTTAATGTTTTTATATACAGCGACTTTCTCTTTCGTCTCGCACTCCATTTTCCACATTATTAGCAAAACTTCCACAAGAAAGAACCTCTGCAAAGAAAATATTATATTTGGAGTGACCGATGCAGCTTTTTTAAGCAAAAATCATTTATATAATGGTATTACATATATATTATATGTATTTTTTAAATGGCTGGTGGTCACACATGCATGCATCCTCAGATTTTTTTTTGTATTGGAGAAAGAGCACCCATTCTTTTACAAAAAGTATTTTTCTTTCTCTTTTAGACTTTCACTAGTGAAAGTAGGGAATATATAGAAGCATATGGAATGTATAGCGCCGTGTGTGCCGGCTTTTCTTGCTTGAGAGCTTGATCCCCCATGTAATTTCACTTGATCTACAACAGAGCAGCAGCAGCTTTTTAGTTTTCCCAGCAGTTAGAGAAATCTGATCTTTCCTAGAGAAAAACTTGCTTGCATGCCGTCACATCATCTGTGTACACATTTTTCCGATTGTATCGGATAACTGGTACCTACACGTATAAAAGCAAAAACCACTTTACTCTTGCTGTTCAGAAGAAGAAAAAACTAATGGGGATTTTGTATTGAAGTGGGGAGGGAGGGGGTAAGAAGGAAAAAAGATAATGATGCAGAATGGCTTAAGGTTTTAAGAAAAGTGGAGCAGAGCTAGGAGTAGTTTAGCTTGTATTACTGCTATCCTGCTATGTATGCTTGATGGTGAAGTTAATAAACTGGAAATGAAATACAAGTGGGATTATGATAAGTAGCAATTTAAGAACACAAGGGGGAACGGGTGGATATAGGCTGCTGGATGGTAAAGTGATTTGAGATTTTGGGGTGGTGGATTTGTATTATTGTTTTTTGGCATTTCATTCCGGGTATTTTATTGTGTATATTTTAGTCAGGTTAGTTGGTGTAACATTTAAATTCAACTTGATGTCATTTAGAGGAACGTTCATCTTATCTCAAGGGTCATCTTACGGTGCATGCTTTATTTTCAGTCCGGCACTTTGGAAGTAGTTGTCCCAGCCGACATAATCGACACCGAAACCTCCAACGATGTCGTGGTAGCGGAAGGCCAGTCAGCAATCTTGAAATGCAAAGCTACAGGCTATCCACCACCCAAAGTGAGATGGAAGAGGCAGGATGGTCAACCCCTTCCAATTAGTAAGGAGCTCTTGAGCAGTCCCTCAGAGAAAAGTAAGTAGTATTATATTATACCTTTCACTTTCTTTGTTGTACTTTCTCTCTGCTCATAAGTCATAATCATTCATCAAACTCTTATAAATTCAATGGTACTTCTTTCATCATAATTTATCATCTACCTTGTCATAATTAGCTAAATATACAACACAAAAAAGAAAACCTACTTATTGTACTTGCTTACATTAAGCCAATTAATCATCCCATACTATCATTACCGTCATCATCTTTTTTTAAAAACTCTCAAGCTACTACTCTAAATTATGACGTTGACTGTCGGGCGAACGCCTTCAACTGGAGTGTGACGGTGACACTTTTGAAAAGAAACCTTTTGATTCGCATTCACAGTCAAAAGCAGAGGTAGTGTAAGTAATATTGACAGTAAGAAAAAAAGTTGCGGCTTTTCATAAGAAAGTGGTGAATAAAAAAACATCAAGAGTTTTTTCCTAAAAAACTTTCCCTTTCATGTAAATATACCGTACTTTAACAATAACCAACCGCTTTAAATAAAAAAAAAGTAAAATATTTTACTGTGACTGAAAAAGGAGAAGATTTTATTCTTGAGCCAAGATACTGGGGCTTAAAAAGGTAAACAGCTATTGAATACTGTGTACCGTGTTCTTGTCAGTGGGTCAATTGCTTCAAGCTTTCCACTCTCTTTCATTCTTGCAAAATGCAAACAACACCATAGCAGGAATCAATGCACCCCGATATTCCTTTCACCATCAACCATCATCAATAAATACAAAATATCATCAAACCGTCACCACTACCACCATCATAACATAACATTTATTGTTTGGCACGATTTTTGTATGACTATATTCTTGCTGTTGAAAGGGA
>JAHZNG010002036.1:0-19462 GCA_027744375.1 Orchesellides sinensis | reverse complement strand
TTTGACCCAGAAACTATTCGAGTTGTTGGAAGTAGTGACATTATGACGCTATACCTATATTATTCTCTATCTCAGCAGCAATTTTATAGCTCTCATGTAATATCCCTACACAGAGCTACACATAACCTAATTACTTTGCACAACTAAAATTAGACCAGGTAAATATATTATACTCATATATAAAAAATTCTTTGTTGATTTAAACAAGCTCACAGTATTCAAATTTGCTCATACGGGTAAATCTAAATACTACAAACTAATTCTTTTCGTAAAATTCTTTGGTTCAGTTCACAAATGTAAATGTTATCTTGGCGTCAATATTATTTAACTAAAAACTACATTGCTGACAGCAATACATATATACACAAAAGCTAATGCGAGTGCGATTGTTTAAAAGTAAATTTGTGTAATGCCTCATCTCCTCCTTAAACTAACTTTGCATTTTATATGTATTTTTTTGTATATCACAACTTATCGTTTCTTCTGGAATGAAATTGCAATTATAATTACAAATATGGCACATTTGTTTCAATTACGTTAATCATTTAAGTCATAAAATAACATAATTAAGTACTTAATTAAGGTTAACCTAAACAATACTTGGCGTCGGGTTAGGCTTTGAAATGTAAAGGTACAATGCGAAAATACTGTGTAAAGAGTAAAGATAAGATTGAAGGAGGAATAAATTTTTAATGTGTGCGATGATGTCCAGAAGAACAAGAGAGACTCCGATGGACGGTATTCGTTCAAAACAACTTTAATTGAAACAGAAGAGTGTTGAATTGCAGAAAGTAGATTTCAGTCAAGTGAAGAGGGAAAGTGTAAACTACTTTCACTGCATGTTTACGTTGTACGCTAAAAGAAGTGTTGCTTTATCATTTAAGATAACCATTTTGATATACTGATATGCACTGTGTGAAAGGGTTGCATGTGGCAAAAAATTTGTGGCCGATTATTAGAAGTGCTTAAAAATTACAGTTAACTTTTACATGCTTTCGAACAAGGCTGTTTTCTATATTATTTCTTGTTTTCTCCCCCAGAACGCTTTCCCAAACCCATAAAATTCCATTCCATCCGTACAATACTGCTGCCGTTATGCCCACTTTACTTTACAATATAAAAGTACGCTATTTGTTGCTGTTTACAGTTTGAATAAGAAAAGTTTAATTATTGCTAGACTTATTGGAAGCACTGCGAATGTAGTCGATTGTGTTGTGAACCTACCCACATCTTTTCCCATCACTTTCAACTTTAATCCTGCTTTTAAAATGGTTGTGTTAAAAATTAAAATAATTTTTAAGTACAAATAGGATACAAGTCTCCAAAAATTTCCTAATAGTTTCCACTTACTTGAACCAAAAACTAAACCCTTTATCAATTTCTTTTTATCTATTTAGGACACACTAAGTTTCTATGCTCAAATTTCCCATTGTGTCGCACATCCAACATTGTATATTGGACAAACATAAAGTAAACATGTGTATTTGATGTGTAAAATGTTATGTACTACAACGCAACACGGCTGCCCACAGATGCATACCTGAAATGGTATTATGGTATTAGTAAAGTAAATGCGTAATGCAGTGTACCTATTATCGTATAAGTCTCAAGTCTGAACCTGAACCGTATAAGCAAATAAGCATGTAGTAAAAAGCACAAAAATGTATTTTTGTGTCCAGCAAGAAGAACCAAGGACTTTCCACGAATCACCACCACTTTCTTTTCTTTACTGTATTTCTGTTTCCATCTCCTTTCTCCACACCATAGACATTCCTTGTTATCTAAGAAAGCTAAAAAATACAAATACAAATAGTATTTTAATGCATGTGTGCATGTTTTTGTATCCTGGACCTGGAAATAAAATTCCATACTTCTCGATCGAATGAATGTAACATAAGTACAAGTAGAAGTAGAAGCGTCGGAATTTAACCCATCGGACAAAGGAAAGTAGTATGCAAAATGTAAACCTCGACCAATGCATTTAATTTATCAGCACTTTAATAGGATTATTGCAAACCTTATCTATCAATATATCGATGCCAAAACCTAAAGTTAAAAAGTATTGAAAATTGAAAGTAATGAAATTATAATACATTTTCCAATATCCAAACAAAATTACACATAAAATAGGATTGATAGAATCCCTTCTAATCCACTTCATTCCAATAAAATAGCGAGATATTATGCGATATGATTTTATGTCCTTAAAAATGCATTTGTTCATTCTCATCTCATCTCATTCCCATCTCTCCCCTACCCAATGTACGTATACAAGACTAAATGCAGCGACCGTGCGCCGGTCTTAGTCACCGCTATCCCAACATTTTCAACTGTCCAGACTTGCCTTTGGAGCAACCCACACATACCTTGTTTCTTCTACTCATTCATTCCTTCTCATTCTTTTGTGTGGTAGTGTGGTGCAGATATATACGACATAAAAGGAAATTTTTAACTTTTTTATAGTTTTTGAATAAAAACCGTAGATATTTTTGGTAGTTAGTTTATTCAGTCTGTTAATAAATTGATCATGGTAAGTTATCTTGTATTGATAAGCATTATTTTTAAAAACTGCTACATGTTATTAGTATAAGCATGAGTGGGAGTGGGGAAAAGCACGTTGTGTATGTCATTGTTCTAGGTGCTTCTGTGTATTTGCTATGCTGAATGTATGCATATCTTGACAATCAAATGAATAATGTTTTTGAAGTTTTTTAAATTTCTGTTTCAATAATTAGTTTTTTCTGGTTTAAACGAATAAGTAACTGTGATGATCTGATGAATAATCATAGTGTTATTTTTAAATTGAGCAAATATTTTGTTATGGTTTATTCTAGCAACCCCAAATTATTCTACTTCGTGAGGGGACTGAGGCTTCTCAGGGAAAGGATCAGCTGATCTCGAACATCAATGCGTGTCAAGCAGTGGTTGAGGCGGTGAGGACCACATTAGGACCTCGGGGGATGGACAAGCTGATTGTTGATGCTAATGGGAATGCCACAATATCTAATGATGGGGCGACCATTTTGAAGAAATTGGATATCGTGCATCCTGCTGCCAAAACCCTGGTGGACATTGCCAGATCTCAAGATGCAGAGGTGAGTCAGAGTCGTGTGTGTATTAATATTAGTGCATTGTATTTTGAATTTTGTATTGATTTGTTTTGGCAACTTACGCTTGATTTTTGTATTTTTACTTTTCCCAAGTTTCGGTACGTACACCTAATCTTGAAATATTGTGTATAGTAATAGTATAAAGCAAGTTTTGTTTTGTTAGTATTAAATGTGACTGCTCTTTTGTAGGAATATCAGAAAATTGTAGATGCTGAATGGACCATTCTTTATAACAAATTGGAAAAGATTTGGAAGAGCGGAGCTAAGATTGTATTTTCTAAACTTCCAATCGGAGATGTTGCCACACAGTATTTTGCCGATAGGTTAGTCGTACATTTTTATTCGACATCTATATTTTATGCTAATTGAGTGGGTGGAGTTGAATGACTTTTTTTTCGCATATGCTCCGATTCCTTGCATATTAGTCTTGGATCATGAAACATTTCTAGTACAAACTGATTGATTAAAATGTTATTTTTTTCAGGGATATGTTTTGTGCTGGGCGAGTGGTTGATGCAGACTTGAAACGCGTTATGAAGGCTTGTGGCGGAGCTATAGTTTCTACAGTTGCTGACTTGACCCCTGACACTTTGGGTCAGTGTGAAACTTTTGAAGAGAAGCAAATTGGTGGTGACCGCTACAACATTATGACAGGATGTCCTAATTCTAAGACTGCAACTATCATTCTTCGAGGTGGTTCCCAGCAGTTCTTGGAAGAAACTGAGCGTTCTCTTCACGATGCTATTATGATTGTCCGTAGAGCAATGAAGAACGACAAAGTTCTTGCTGGAGGAGGGGCTATAGAAATGGAACTATCTAAATCGTTAAGAGAGGTTTCCAGAAACATCATGGGCAAAGAGCAGTTTTTGATCGCTGCTTATGCTAAAGCCTTCGAAATTATTCCACGGCAGCTGTGTGATAATGCAGGATTTGATGCAACCAATATCATCAACAAGCTGAGACAAAAACATGCACAAGGTGCGTGAGATTCAAAAATTTTGTTACAAATTCTAATTTAAATACTTGATCACAATTACATGAAAGGAGATTTAAAACAACAAACAACTATTTGAAATTTCTTATTTTAGGCGAATTATGGTATGGAGTTGATATCACCAAAGAAGATATTGAAGACAACTATAAAGCGTGTGTGTGGGAACCTGCTGTAATGAAGATCAACGCATTATCTGCAGCCACTGAAGCTGCTTGTTTGATCTTGTCCATAGACGAAACAATTAAGAGTCCTCAAAGTAGTGCTAACGACATGTCTGCTAATAATCCCTACAAATAATTGTCTCCTTTTTCTTTTTCACGTTACTACGTTTATGCGTGGCTTACCAGTGACTTTACTTTAACTTGTACGGCAGTCGTACGGCTATGTTGTCTGACTTGTCTGTCCCTCAATTTACTTTACAAAAATTACAACACTAATTTGATTAATTAATACCATAATGTAATGCGTAAGGGCCTCCAGAATCGTAATTTTGTATCACAACATAGCTTATGTATGTGAGCAGGTATAAGCTGCATTTCTTTATTGTTTATAAAAAAATTTCACTTAATGCATAATATTAGAGTAGAAGTTAAAGTAAGATCGTTTTTTGCACTATATATTAAAATCTAACTACAAAAATTTTGAGTCTTATGTCTAAATCATTTGAATTAAGAAGTTCAAATTCATAATGGAAAATAATCATTCGGTATTGTTAAATTAACATAATCCCTGCCACTTGTCACGTATTTAATTTTAGAACGCGTCTGGAGACCTGACATTGCCAGCATAAGCATAAACAGCTACTTTTCAATGATGTTACATAAAATTAATTAAGCGGTGTTTCCAGAAATTATCAAAGTATTTGATGAAAGGCGTATGGCAAACATCTACTCAAAGTTAAATTACGGAATGTTTCCTGCAAACTAAGCTACTATTGAGAAATTCTACTTCCCGTTGACGGTTTCTTTGTACGCTGCTGTCGATAATGACTCACTATCAGCGTCGTAAATTTGAAGCATCTTCATCATAATTTCAGTCTGAATATCAGGTTGGATATCAGGATACACAATCTAGGGTAAAAAATAGTAAAGCCATCTATTATCATCAGAACTTCTTACAGGTGAACTAAACCAAACTATTGTATTGTAATCCAGCAATCATCATGAGCTGTACCATTTGCCAACTATTTCGTCCTTCATCAGAACACAAAGCAACTTTAGCTCCATAAATCTGCATGGCCACTTGAATAGCTGCTACAGCTAAGGCTTCTGGTGGATACTCAATTACAGCTGGGTCGTGGTGGAAATCTTGCAAAATCGCCCACGACGTTCGAGCTATTGGACACTTATAGTCATCCCACTCGGCAATACTTTTTAGATAATGTGTTAAGAACTGAAATAAAACAAACATTTGACATTTTACATCATCTTGAACCCTCTGTCTGTTGACAAATCAGACTCAACAAATGTAGTTTACCTTATGCGGATGATCACAAGTAATTCTAAAATTTAAAATTCTCATCATAAGCAGCTCAGCTTGATAAACTGCGTCCCTATAGGCAAAATACGCTTCTCCTAAATCCAGCGGTGGGCTATTTCGGTGAACTGAGGCATGTGCCACATTTATAATGTCTCGAATTCGCAAATGCTGATTCTCCACCTTTCCAGCTAGATACAGGCAAGTGGCTCCGATAAGCTGTTTAAATCAACAATGAAATACATCACATTATAGTTTAATCCCACTCAATCACTTGGAAAAATCTGCGAACCAATCAACTAGAATCGTTATACATGTTATAAAACTTACGTAAACATCATAATTCTTCATATCAACCTCTTTAAAAAATCTGTGAAATAGCGTTGCAGCTGTTGCAATCGTTATCGGTGTTGCCTCCAACTTAATACCTACAACAATTTCAAAAGGAACAAATAAGAAATCACATCTCAATCATCAATCAATCACACATTTAAATTCAATTCACATTTCCTTCTCAAATCTTACCACATTCGAACACAAATCTCGCCCCAAGAAACTTATTTTGGTGAAGCCGGTACTCCAACAACTTGTGACCTTCACCCGTCGTCCCATCCTTATCTTTCAGGTGTTGTTGTTGCAAACTAACTTGCGACGCCGACAATGATCTTCCCATACCCTCCATCTTCAACCTCCTACTATCACTCCTCTAGACGCCACCTTTCCAGTCAGTCAATCCAATTTCTCTCCTTCCGCTATCCGGCAATTTATCTAAAAAAAAACAAAAATATCATTAATCAAAAATTAATTAAACTCTATAATTCTCCTATCACCTGATCATCCTTCAAATTAAAGAAAATCACTTGTTTTTATTCACTTACACACAAAAATCACAATCACAATCACAACCAAAAAAGTCCCCTTTCTTCACCAAAATCGAAATGTCAACAAAAATCCGAATCCTGTGATCTGATCAACAAATATGAAAACAGAGCCATTCCGCATACCTTATTCATATTTACTTACGCCGCTGCTGCACATACTTCCATTTATGGCGTAGAAATAGAAAGTGCATGCATGGCATGGATAAACAACATGAGGTATATTTTTACCTGTGAATGTATGCCTTTAGCATTGCACAATGAAATACACAGACAGACTCAGACAGTAGTGGCAGTGGTACACGGCTGATATATTATACAGATTTGCCTACTGGCATTAGCAGGGTATTCCGAAAAAGCACGAGATTTGTTATGCATTGAGTATTTTTGTTTGCTGATCCAAAAGATGAGCAATGCACAAATCCGCAATGCTTTTCGGTATTTGTTGGATTCCATTCACAAAATCACATGCATTTGAACTTGAGCAATTTGAAGGGTAGAAAGTACATTGAAAACGTTGTTCAAATAATCATAACACAAGAAAATTTGTAAAAAAATTAGTAAAAGGTAGAGTATTTTGTGTTTTCTTTTGTTTTCCTTGTAGATTTGCATGTAAACAGTAAAGTTGAGAGGAGGTTTTTCTTTGTTTGGAAAAATACACAAGTTTTGAGAGGTAAAATGTCGTCAGAAAATAGAGTGATAATGACCCGAGTGATTTTTGGAGTGGCGTCGGTAGGGGCCACACTAGGCCTAGTCTATTTATATAATAAGTTTCAGGAGAAAAAGAATCAGAGTGATAAATCGACCGGTGGAGGAAGCAGTCGGTTGAGGCGCCATTCATCTAAAAGTGGAGAGGTGAAAAAAGTGACGTTTAAAACGGAGCAAGACGACGAGAGGCTGGTGATGGAGAGTTCTGGAGGGAGAAGAGCTATGCAGGAGGAGGGGGAGGATAATGACAGTAAGTTATATAGAAACGAGCTTAGTAAGCCTGGTTGTGGTAGAGAAGTTGTTGAAGGACAACAACTGCAGAGTAGAAGTTTGGAACAGAAGTCTGCCCTTAGGGAGACGACAGCAACTACAGACGTTGACAGTAGCGTTCAGAACAATACTACTAACAATGAGTATGAGAATAACTCTACGTTAAGGTTAGAAGATAGTACAGCGGCAGCTGTGGAGGAGGAGGTTGTCACAAGGTCGAAAGATGGACCTTTGATGACATCCACGCCGTTACCTGGGGGTACGGGTGGTGGTGTGTCCTTGAGGGCAGCTGCTGCAGTATTTGAACCTCATTCTTCTGATCTACGATCTTCAGCGCAGCAGAAAGGGGAGGTGGAAGGGGCGAGCCAGCAACCGGCGACGATGGCGGTGACTCCGGAAACGGATTATGACTCGTTTGCGTTCAAGAAGGAAATCAAGATCCCGAGGGAGGTGGTGCCAGGACTTATTGGCAAGAAAGGGTGTAATATTAAAGGGATTCAGGCGCAGTCGGGGACAACGATCAACTTTCATGATGAGAGTGAGTGGAGGAAATAAATAAGTACAAATTTTCTGACGTGAAAATAATTTTTTGCTAAAATACTTGATTTTTGTGTGAATTTTTGCAGCGTTGGACAATGGGGATAGAATCTGCGTTATCAGAGGGGCACCAGGAAATGTTACTATTGCGGAGTCGATGATTGAGAAATTCATGATGGAGCAGCCAACAGTGTATACTGAAACGCTAACGGTTCCATTGTCTGCTGTCGGGAGGATTATTGGTAGGGGTGGAGACACAATAAGATCTATTCAAGATTTTAGTAAGGCAAGAGTCAACGTGGAGAGTCATAATCATCATTTTGGTAAGACTGAATTTTTTTTATAGAAATCTTTGAGTGTATGATAAAATACTCTGGTGTATTGTATAAATTTTGATTTTTAACTTTTATAGGGAGTGGAGATTCTGGTCCGACTAGAACAATTACGATCAAAGGTTCAGAAGATCAAATTAATGCAGCGAAGCAGCTAATCATTGAGAAAGTTGATGAGGAAAGAAATTTGCGGAAGAACATTGACTTGGCTACTGCTAGTAGAACACTAAGGAGGGGTGGAGGAGTTAGTCCATCGTCTGGTCCACCCACAATGCCGTCTTCAATGGCATCTGTAAACTCTGGAAGCACTGAACCAGCTTTGCCTTTGAAACAAGATGGAATTTTGGAAGTTTTTGTATCTTGTGTCTATCATCCAAATGATTTTTGGATTCAAGGTACGAAGATGAAGTTTAAGCTAAATTAAATATTGAGTTAGGTATAGAGTATAGTTAAATTGAATTTGACTTTTGCAGTGGTTGGGCGAGACTCCATTGAATTAGATAAGTTGTGTGAAAGTATGACAGACTTTTATGGTGGACAAAACGAACAAACTGATCCACAATTCAGTGTTGGAGACATAGTAGCTGCTCCATTTGAAGTTGATGGAAAAATGTAAGAAATTTACAATCATTAAGAAAAAAAATTGACGTTGTTTTTCACGTATTGTAAAAGCAGATTTCAAATGTTCTTAAAATTTTCTAGATATCGGGCTAAAATTGTAAGAATTGATGACAACGGAGTCGAGGTTTCTTATCTGGATTACGGTGATAGACGAGTTTTGCCTATTTCAGAAGTTTATGAGCTCCATCCAAATTTCCTAAAACTTAGATTTCAGGCTATTCAAGCTACTTTAAATCTAGGGTAAAAATTTGTTACAATTACTTAAAAGTTGAAAGTTGGCAAAATTTTATTTTATCAATTTGCTATAAAATTATAGGTGTATTGGTGATAAATGGGATGATGAAGTCATCAACGTGTTTTGCGATCTGACTTACTGTGCCCAGTGGCAGTCTCTTACTGCGAAAGTGAAAGATTACTTAAAGGATGTCGAGGATGCATCAACAGTTATCTGGATCGAACTCCTCGATAAAGTATACTTATCCGCTATTTAAAGTTATTGTTTTTGTGTTGGATTTTGGTGAATTGCAATTTGTGTAAAATAATGTCTTTTATGTGTGTATTCTTGCACCTCTTTCAGGATACCAACATCGGTGAAGAGTTAGTACGCAGGGGTTTAGCAACTCCAAAGGGGCCTTCAGGATGTAACGGTGCTCAAGGGTTAAATAGGAAAAGTTATGCAGCTGTTGCTTTAGGGGTTCCTAATTCTGCACCCACGCAACCTCTAATAACGTCATCAGATCCAACTGTTCAAGAGAGTTTGGAAAACGAGCGTAATGGCAACTAAGCTAAACAGTTTATCTGTGTTATAAATTTACTGTAGCGACAGAGCACAAAACAACGCAGCACATCAAAACAGTATGGACTTTAAAAGTGCAACTTTAACTATTTACAACCTAGTTTATTACCTTGTAGAATTAGTGCTGTTATATATAGTCGTAGAGGATATTGTTAAGTAGGTTTTGAAATGTGTGCTTCGTAATGACGTTACGTTTTGTGTGTTCGGTATTTATCGATTTATTGTTGTTTCAACCCTTAATAGTACTCCTTCCATCGAAATTCGCAACGTATCCACCTGATTGCGGCCATCCTGCCTGTAGATGTTTACTCTTGTTTAGTAGTTACATTAGTTTAAAATCATAGGCAATACAAAATCTGCATTTTTAGGGTTGCAAGAGTTTTTTGTGTGAATGTTATTATAATATTACGATTGCCTTTGGACAAAAAATGCCAGTGGTTTATTTTATAATGAAATGCAAGATTTCTGTATCTTGAAACACAAAACCTGATGATCTTCCAACGGAAAAACTGTAAAACCAAAATTTTTAATATATACGTGTTGCATGCATAATACAAACAAGTGCATAAATAAAGTACGTACGTATCTGTGAAATTATGATTTGCACGAAGAGAAAAATCTTTTGCCTTTTACTTCTTCTGTATGCCCTTTAATTTTATTTCTTAGCCAAAAATCATCATCTCAGTGGTTTGGAATGTGCATTTTACCAAAACGTTTATAAGCAACGGACACAAGATCTTATCTAAATAAATGGGTAAATCTGCGATGACTAGGCATTTCTTGTGACGCATAACACTTCCTTCTGAACAATTGAGAAACTTATTTACTTCCGGTTATGGTATTTTTTTAATCAGTTTTATGGATTGACGAAAGCATCTCTTCTCTTGGTCAATATCAATGGATGTAACGCCAATAATTCACGGGAACTTGAAACTCAGTTTCAGGTTATATATTGAGTCATGGCACCATTTATTAGCGATTTCCTTAGTTAGTTTGATCATAGATCATAATGGTAGCTACAAAATTGTTAACATGTAAAATAACATGTGTGTTAATCTTACTTATATAATAATAATTTTAAAACGCATCAGCATTTTTTACAATTTGCTGATGTTAAACTCAAAATACAATATATGGGTTCATATATAACTGAAATCTCTAAGTTTCTCTAATAATCATAATATAGTACAGTTAAGCTTTAATATAATAATAATTATAATTAAGTACAATTTAATTTATGTATATATGTGTTATATACGCGATTCAATCGAATTTTTTCACGGTATTAAATGGTTAAGTGAAAAACCGAATGGTCAAGTCTTTTGGCATTTATCGGCTCCGAATTAAATTAAATTGTAATTAAATGAAATGCAGTTAAATAATGACAAGATTGCGTTAAGGTCCGACTTCATAATTTTGAAATTTTAAAGTTTGCCACAAAACATTAGTATAAGTATATTTACACAATTCTAATTTTTTATTACACACCAAAAGTGAAAAGTTTTATTAAAAATCTTTTGGCTTATGACATGTAATAAGTCTGCCGTAAAACGTGAAAACATTAGTAAATGGACCAAAATTTAGAACTGCAAAGAGTTTTCAAAATGAGGACACAAGAAACCATTCGAATTTGGCTAATGACTACTACAACCGCCACAATTACCATTAGCGTTGTTAGTAGAAGTAGAATTAATGGACTGCGATGTCATCATAAGAGCACTTGATTGTCCTTTTACGTATGGATACATTGGAATGGGGTATTTGCGCTTGGAATAGTTGAACAGACTAAATAAGTTCTGCAGAATTTGCTTGTACTCTGGCATGATAGACGATGATGATACGTTTACGTTACTATTATTATTGCTTGATACTGTGTTTGAAGGGCTACTTTCTTCTGGGTCCTCTTCTTTAGGTTCAGTAATAACAACCTCTTTATCCGTGTCCTCTTCAAAGTGTTCATGTGTTTCCATTGTGGCATTGGCATTATCATTGGTAATGACAGTGGAGTCAACAGAAACCTCATCTAGTTTCTCCATTTTATCACCACGTCCATTCTTTATAATCAATGGTAACTTCTCCAGCACAGTCAACGGCTCTTTCTGTCCTTCATTGCAACCAACCGACCTTCCAAGGGCATAGGGTGGAGTTTTCGTCGTCACTTTCTGAAGACACTACAGATGTATTGCTAAATTCTTCAGATTCATATCCAGATATCGATGAAGATTTTCGCGTGTCACACTGAAAACAGTTTTCATGAACACCGATTAAATCGAAATCTTAATTGATTATTTATACTCATTGCATTGTTGGATTTCATTATTCGTTGTATTTACTGCTGTATCGCTATACATTGTTATTAAAAATATATCGGTATTTTGGTAGAAATCATACATTTTCAATACAGAAAATGCATTTTTCTAAAAGCATCAAACTAAAGTATATATTAAAGTACACATTTCTATGTACAAAATACAACAACATACCATTTTACTGAATACGCAAACGAGTATTCAATCTAGACGTACAAATCTTCAACGCCATCATGTTAACCTCCTCCTTACACCATCTCCTCCCCTACAAGCCTATATATCATCCTAACAGTTTTCAATCTCATAACTAAAAATTTCTGTTAATCCTGCTGCGTTCCAATGACATCCTTAGGTTCGCCGTTTATCAACTGAAGACCTACACCTCACCGAAAGTCTTCTAACTTGTAAATATCTTTTACATGCTAATTCGTAAGTAATGAATGATTGAGGGTTTTAAAAATTCGTTTATAGTCATGTAGGAAAAATATAGCACACATTTTGTTTTTACTAAACTATATATATTATATTCAATAATTTGATTGCGAGTTTGAAAGAACCTTTTCTTGATAACGAACTTGAGTTTTTCTGACTTGTATGCAAAAACTGGTAAACTTTAGTTAAATTTAGTTTTCAAAGAATTTTCTTTTTTTGAAACACATGAACATCTTTTTACAGGAACAATACGAGATCCTAATGATCTTTTATACATATATCAATGCTATACAAAACTAATCCTGCAGAATATGAAATGCTGTATTTGAATTTGTGTGTACGGTTATGTATACANGAATTTTCTTTTTTTGAAACACATGAACATCTTTTTACAGGAACAATACGAGATCCTAATGATCTTTTATACATATATCAATGCTATACAAAACTAATCCTGCAGAATATGAAATGCTGTATTTGAATTTGTGTGTACGGTTATGTATACATTCTATAAGTTTGTCGGCTAAATGCACTGTCTTTTCTCAAACAACATATTGTGTAAATTTGTTTTAAAGACTAAAGTTTTTTCGTCGATGAGTATATAGATGGGATGGGGATCAGTCTTGATGTGGGGCTTGTCAAAGAAATACATTTTTTGACCGAAGAAGAAACAGCGGCGAAGGAGGAAGGGCCTCTGCCACCACCGGGAAGAATGGCAGCAGTCACCAGGAAGAATAGTAAATTGAGGACTGCCCAAATCAATTGGAATACTCCCATCACCACAAGAATGAACCAGGCCAGCCACCACAGCTAAATTTTTAAGGAAGATTAAGAAATACAAAAAAATCCTTAAGATGACAAAATGAATGGATTATGGATTAAATCGTTTAAAACAAAATTTCCCCTAAATATTCATCTTTGCATGTTTTTTCCTGTCATTCAGAATTGTTTAAATCTTCACAAATAACTAGAAATCTGCAAAACCCCTTCTGTCAATAATACGCAACATTTTTGGTACTTATTTCACAGTTTTATTATATGTGTCAATTGTGCATACTTTGCGAAACATATATTTGCATTTTATGAGAAAGATTTTTAAAAGTATTACATTGCATTACAGTGTGCAGGCTAATAAATTTTGTTCTTATTATTGCAATTCATGCAGTGCTTAAATTTTCAAAAACCACAAAAAACCACCATGGTTGAACCATTTTGACCACAAAAAAAGATTTTATTAAAAAGCCTTACTTGACGTGCTAGACACCATGACTGTTACATAACACCAAATGTCTTTCAAAACGTGTTGCCCGATTCTTCTAAAAATGCGTTTGCAAAGGAAATTGCTTGTCAAAGCTTTTGGTTAAAATTTTAATATCCTTAAGGTCTCATGCCGCCCCGTGCTTCTTAGCATTTTTTTTACCAATAATGATTAAAATTCTTTAACTGTGCTTATCCTGTAATCTGTGAGTGAGCTACATATTAAAGTATTACTGATATCCTTGACGTGCGAGAATGTGCGTAGTTAAATTTTACATGCGATTATCCCTAATTACCTCCATGCGTCCATAAATTGATTTGCAAATTAATAGAAACTGATTAGGTGGTATGTTGTAAAATCGGAGTGGTTTAGTTAATGTTCATCCAAAAATGTTAGATTAGGTGCATTAACGATTTACAGCTTTACAAGTGCGTACTTAATGCTACGTGAATTTATATAGGGTGAGTTAAGTATAATAAAAGTAATTGTTATACAAAGATTTAGTATAGACATTATATATATATATGCATGCGTGCCAGCTTGTGCATTAAAATTGATTTGTGCAAGCTACCCGTTTTTAGCAAAGAATTTTTAAAAGCAATTTTTATACAGTGGGTAAATAAGTACCAAAGTTGCATGATAAAAATATATTAATGAATTCGACACAAATATTTATGTACAATATTGGGGATTCTATACTCAAGCTTCTTTCTTAATAAAATGAGGTATTTAGTCGGGAAATAAACTATTGCAAAAGAAGTAATAATCAAGAAAAAGTATACCTTGGTTTTCTTAACTGGTACCCTATTTTGGCATTTGTCATGGTCATTATTGTTTTCACAACTAAACTCGCCATCCTGAAAGGATTTACTTTCTTGGAAGCGGTCTTGCAATATGGCAGCATCAGAAATGGAAGCAGGTACAAAGGATTTGGCAACATATGCCCCGTCAATAACATCGTCGTCGTATTCATAGTCATCGTCATCTTCCTCATCCGATGGTATCCTCGTTGGTAACTCAAGTAATTTGGAATGAAAGTTGGAAGTGAATGTCACAGACAACATTTCTTCAATAGGCTCTTGTCCAATTTCATCAACATCTCCTTGTTCGTCATCATCATGTTTCACCGGAACCGGAACACTCGAGCTTGTCTCATGCAGCCCACTGCTACTGCCACTGTTACAGCTAGAACCAGCAGCTTTCTTCGATTTGCTGTGGCCAAAGTTCTTGCCTGCTGAACTCCCAGAGTTCTTTTTACTCCTCGAAATCTCTGGCTTCCTATCCTTGGCAAGGCACGGCTCCTCATCCAAGTCAATGTCGTCGTCGTCGTCGTGGGTGCTGCTGCTGCTGCCTCCTGTGTCACTACCCTCCTCCATAACGAAGAGGCGCCTTCCTTGCTTACCAGGGGAAGATGACTCGTCTCTGATGAAGGCGTGGTCATGGTCGAGAAACAGTTCAAAGTTTTCATCGAATTCCAACTCTTCGTCACAGTCAAGTTCGACATCAACTCCGCGGGATTTGAAATTGGCACTTTTATCTCTTTGAAAGATACTTGTCCTATGCCTCGGAAAAAGAGGAAAGGAACGGTTCACACTTCTTGGAGGACTTTTCTTATGGCGACTGTCTAATGGGAGAGAGGCTCCTGTGGCACGTGCTAGCTCATGTTCCAGTGAGCTGAACTCCATGTCATGGTCGTCAGGAAGACCAGTGACACTGTATGGGAACTCTGAATAGCATCCGTTGACGTCCCCGTCATTTTCAACCTCGATGGAGTTGACCAAGCTTAAAATGCTAACCTCTGCTGAACACCGTTTGCACATTAGCGTACTATTGTTATTGCTATGTATATTTAACAAATCTAGAGCACCGTGATGGTGAACGTGGGCCTTATTCCGAGAAGAAGACGAGGTGGATGAGGATGACGATGAAGAACTAGCTTCAATGTCCCCAAGGTTGGAGGAGGATGAAGGGCGTGGGGAGTTCGACGAGGTGGAAGACGAGCAAGAAGGGGAGGCAGGCGATAAAATGGCCAATGATGGATCTAGTTCATGGGACGATGAACTTGCTCCTCCACCTCCCACAGAGGAATTTCGGCGGGTTGATGTGGCAGTTATTGCTGATGTATTGAAAGAAATTTGGGAGTAATTACCAGAATCTAGGAGCTGCCTTCGGAGGTCTGCTATTTGCACGTCTTTCTCGTTGCTCATTTGTACAAGTTGACTTTGAAGATTGGCGTTTTCCTGAAATTATAGGTTGTAAAAATATACGATTGTGGTCAAAATGCAGTTTGCAAAAATCTATTCAAAATTTTGGGGTTTTATTTTCTTTGACATTTTGCAGTAGCAGCGTGCTGTTCTTTTTTCCATACACATCCAACAATTCTTCACCCAACAACAACAACACCTAATCCCTGTGGTTATCATTTCAATAAAATGTTTGAAACAATCGGCAAATAACAGATCGACCCGGATTCTTATGCCTTTTTATAAGAACTTAAAAAGCATATTGTGACGAACTTCAAACCAATATACATACTCACTTTTAATTTTTGTTCGTTGGGTTCAGATTTACAAAAAATGAATAGATCAAACCTCGGGAGTTGGAATTTGGTGGATGGTATACACGAGACATAAACCACAATCACGCATTATAATGATGCTATTTATAGATGACAATAATATCTCACTTGAATTAAGAGCCTGATTTGTGATTCAAGCTGGTGTACTTTGTCTGATTCATTCTTTTTGGCAACCAGCAGCTCTTCTATTCTACTCTCTAACGACTCAACATATTCCGACTCTGATGTTTTCAGGTCAGGACTGTTGGAGTTACCCGAGTCAAACTCATCCGGCGATGGTGTGTAGTCTCTGTTGGCAAAATAATAATAATTTGTACCGTTACAAGTCTGGCTTTCAATATGTGTTATGTTTTCAAGTTTTGCATGGGTTTAAATTTATATATCCATCCTACATTTGACTAGAGTCTCTTATTACCTTAAATCTTGTAGACTATGTGACCTTCGTCGGAATCCGTAACCGAACCCAAATCCAAAGCCTGAGTTCATGTTGTCTTCCTCAGATGAATCTGAGCCAAAGTTGAAGTAACTTCCTCGATTCACCTTCCCTCTCGACCCGTGGAATCCTCTTTTGGCTTGTTCATCTCGGATTGTCTCCAGGGCTCTTGACATTTCTTCGCATTTTCTTTCCAGGTATTCTATGTTTTCACATAGACTGAAACAAAAAATATATCCTATGTTACAATACTGCAATACATAATGAAATTCACATCACCATCTTGACATGCTACAGCCTTATTCAAAGCAACATCTAGAAATCATGAATTTCTGAGCACATTAATGTCCTCTTGTGTATAATTCATCATTCATTTAATCATTTGAATAACTGTATCGTATGTATTTAGTATCAATTCTAAATTATTGTACATAAAGATGTGTGTTTTTTAACGTTAATTGCCTAATTTCAAACTACGATGTGACTGTGAAACCCTCCTCACTCATTTGGCATCAAACTTTGAATATTAATTTACGACATTTAAAATGATTTATAATTATCCAATGTTAAAGTCATGCGTAATGAAAATGAATGGTCTGAATAAACATAAAAAACCGACAATATGCCATTTATACCTATGTTCATACCCATGAGTTCACCATAAATTACCTCACAATAGCATTATGAGTATGAGCATTTATTCATTAATTGACTGAGGAGAGTTTTTACTTTTAATCTACTTTAAATCCACATGAATCTAAGTACTTAATGACATGATGTCAGAATATAATCTCAAGTTATACTACATGACACACAATGCCATAAAATTTCATTCAATATTTACAAACAAACAAAAAAAAAGAAACGAAAGAAAAAGTTGCATTTCCTGTCCAACACTTTTTTGTGCACATTTCATTCAATCTGAACCAGTGAAGCAGACAGAAAGGAAGAGGCTAGTCGCATTCACATACATACCCAATATACAGACAAGACAAGACGATAAAGATGATCTGGCTTCTTGAGATCTGAATAATTCATGTTAATGAATGCTTGATTTTTAATTAAGTAAATAATTAGCTGAGTTTTAATAAAAATTTAATAGCATAGTTAGTTGGTGGTAAAAGCTACCTAATAACCTCCTTACGCTTTTCTAAGCTGTTAATGACTCGATAAATGTAAGATATTTGCATACAATTACCTCCTCCCGGCTTCTACGGATTTACTATTCTATTGTTTGTCATTGTCTGCTCCGAGCATGCGAATTTAAATTCAAGAAATACTTATTACCTATGCCGAAAAGAAAGTTTTTGCTCCCCTCTATTTTGAGAAGAGAGCTTGTATTGCATTTAGCTACATTATGAAACCACATAACTCCAAGATTTACAAGTTTGTTTTCCCCAATTTTCATGATAATTGTTATAATTTTATATGCCATTTGTCGTAAAAACACATTTACCTCATCAATGCATTTACCGGCCAGCTCCGGGTAAAATGCAATCTATTCTATACAATGAATTTTGTTATAATGGAAACGCATCGTCGAAAACTACTTTAGAATGCATGGTTCAGGTAGACAATAATATTGCTTTCTGTCTAACCAAGCCCTTTTAAAGGAAGGAAATCGATCAGCTTGCTTAAAAGTATAACAATTTTGCATGCGTCACATTGTCTACTTTACAAAATATTACACAAAATCATTTTTAATAACTTGTTGTATTCTTATCTCTTATCTTGACCTCTTCTTTATACATGCTGTATCAAGTGTCAAAACACTTTCTAAATGAATTAACATGTTTGCCCTTTACACCCCGAAACAATGAATTACCATCATTAATCCTTTTCAGTTTTTATCAGTCATTCGATCAAGACGCATAAACGTAAGATTAGACATTGTAGATCAATGTATAACAAGCAAATGAATGATGAGCACGTCAAAAAGCCTTACAACAATATGCGACTGATGATGCTTTTGGGTTCAATGAATTTTCGCAATATATTTATTTGAACGAACTCATCTAAGCAAGTGTACAATTGTAAACTTCTTATCAGACAAGAAGACAGGACACAGACAAGGCACAAAAAACGACAAATACATTAACCGCAGTAAGGCAATCTAATCTTGGCAGTCAAAGTAAAAGCAAGCTAAGGGTCTTGTGTATGTATATAGCGAATTATTGTGTTTGTCTGGGCATTTTGTCACATACCCAACAATCGAATGCATGGCCCGTCATATTGTTATGTATTATCATATCCGAAACCACAAAAGGTCTTTAAGAAAGATGCAACAATACCAGTTTTTAAAATTTGCTACTGTCAAGCGAGTTATAAAAATCTTGATTTTTATGATTAACAATGTTACATGTTAATACAAATATGCAATGTTAACATCTATTCCTACAATCTGAAGAATTATCTAACTTTTTATAGGTGTTGCTTCCTCACAGTATGGCATCAATTGTACTGTATAATAAACATAAAATGCGTACGAACACTAATAAACATATATATATATATGTATATACCTTTCGGACCTGTTTTGGTGCTTGCAAAGAACATTTAACAATGTTCATTTCCCACTTGATAATTGATAATGCTTGCTAGTCAATGAATTATGACAGGGATGGACTAAATTGACTAGGCAATCAGCTACTGAATTACTTTTGTTGTTTACTTCTATTCATGAAGGGTCGTCATCAAATAATTGTGATTTTTATGATTAGCTGACACTGT
>JAHZNG010002035.1:0-16586 GCA_027744375.1 Orchesellides sinensis | reverse complement strand
GTTTTGCTATATGTGCAAGACACATAAGTAGACTCAGTGGCACGGGTGCCAGTTTTTTGTATAAAGTAACGCCTTTGCTTTCCAAAAAAGTAACTGTATAACAATGCCCATATCTAGATAGAAATAATTATGATATTTGTAAGTGCAGTGACTTTAACTCATGTGTGCGTTATGCAGCCATATGTTGGTCGGATGGCTTTGCTTTTTTGGGACAAAAACCAACTTCTTTCCACAAAAAATATCTATGCTGCTTTTTGCATGTTGTGCACATCGTTGTTTTTCATCTGTTGAACACAAGGGTTTATTCAACAGAGCTTGGAAACTTAAGGAGTCTTGGTTGTGATAATGAAAACATTTTACAATATGTGATGTCATCTGCATAATATTATCATATGAATGCAGCTTGTACATAATATGTACAAACGTTACATCCACAACATTTTAAGACGAGATTATGTCATTCGTTTTTTTCTCCATTGTAGAATATATGCAACCTTACCCTTATACTACTAAACATTAATGTTTTTACATGAATGCACGGATATAGGTATCCACATAAATGATATTGTACGTGATAAGAACTTTGTCATTTGCTCCTTATTTCCTCTGTTACAATTTTCTTTTAATGCCTGCTGCGTGCTATCCCGCCCTGGATGTCAACCTACCTTCCAGTTTTCAATGCTAAAGTTTATATAAATCGTGATTGTTTTCTCCTCGACCAAAAGGCTAATTTACAAGGAGGAACTCTATTGAGATGATGACGTGCGTTTGTAAAATACTCTGAAATCGCACGAGACATACCAAGTAGAAGAGGGACTGTGTTAAGTAATATATAAGATCATATTGTCTATGTCATCGAATGTGTGTGTGTATATTTACTATTTACAAGATTTTGAATGAGACAAATGTTATCATTTCACATTGAGTTTAACGAGGAGCACAAAGAAATAATATAGAAAGGCGACGCTTTTCACTTCCTTTTTTCAATGAATGCTTTACATTTATGAACGACTGCTCGCTGTCGGTACAGTGCTCTCATGTGACAATGACACGCTTCATGATATAAGCCAAAACCTGCATTTTACCGTGTCTAAAAAAACTATGGAATAAAAAAGTACATAATATGTACTTATGGTAAGGTACATAATGTATCAAGACAAGGAAGAAGGTTGTCGTGTCTTCATTAAGAAGAGAGTTGAACTATCTCCCAGGGTGCACGTGTCAATTCATTGCATACATGTACCCCTATTCAGAATTCACCGAACAATATCAACCCATTGCAGAGATACATATATTACTCTGGCCGATTAGGGAAGTTACATGGAGGCAGACTGACACTCCACCATACCACCACTCCAATGAAAGAAACACAACATAACATTTGGCACTGTCATGTGTGTTCTCTGTTATTGTATCAAAACTTGCTACTACTACTGCTTGGCTTTTTTTTCTTCGTCTTCTATTTCCAGGAGCTTGTGTTTTGTATTTATCGTAATGTCTCAAGAGGAACTCTTTTGAATTCTTGTACATCACAAAAGACAGAATTGTATATGTTTCTACTTTTTGCCTCCTTTTTCTCTGCTATTATGAGCAGAGAGAAGTTTTAGTTGTGTCGTGAGTAAAAATGTATATGTGATGTAGTGAAAATACAGTGATAATAGTTCCGTTTCCATTCTGTTTCTTTTTTTTCTATTCTTTCTCTCCTTCCTTCTTACTGGTATGGAGTGGCTTGAGTCTTTTCTTATTCTCTCTTTACTTAAATAACTAATGCAGTAGGTCTCATTGCCACAATTGTTATTACTTCTGTATTATCCTAGCGCTCGGTTACTTCTTCAAAGAACCCTAAGTCCAATTGGATTCACTTATCATCGTCATCATGTCTCATTGAACTTTTTATACAACTACTAAAATGCTTATCATATCAATGGTTCCTCGTCTCGCGTTTCCATCAACGACTTCCACACATGTGTCTCATTGGATTACAGTTTGCAGCTTGTGTTGCAAAGCCTGTGTTGTATATTTTGGTTCTTAACTTGATGATAACTGGCATATAATTCATTTAATTTTTTACACTCTCATTCAGTTTCTCTGTTTTCTTTATATGTATTCAGTATCTGGTTACGGTTAATGTAGTATTGATTTTACATATATGCATTATCGATGAGTCAAATGACACTACATCAGTTTTAGGGTTGATGTCTAAGCCAAATTGGATGGATTGCATTGAGTCTTCTAAGGTACGTGTTACTCACCTATTGCAACCACCTTTTTGTCACTTTTTGGAACATGTCTTTCTTTTAAGACAAGTTTTGGACAAAATATTGGTTTGACGGCCACTTTATGAAGTCTTGTCATTTTCTTGAGAAAACTGTGGGGAAGTCACATACGAAGGAGAGAGGTTACCTGTCAGCCAGTCATGGTATATTGTAACCTGTTACCTAACTATTGCAGACAGATACAGCAGCAAAAGTTTATTCCCAGTGAGTATGGCTATTTTTGCCACCAAATAAATGAACAATAATTGGAACAGAATAGAATGGAAAACTAACCATGAATGTGAATGAAAGTGATGTCCATTGCCCATACTATGCAGCAAACAATACCGTTTGGGATTGATTGTCGTCGCAGACTTGCTGGATCCAAAGTGACGATACATACGATATGAGGAACACATACATTGCATTGTGTAAGGTACAAATGTCCGATGCTACGTCAAAAGTTTGTTGTGTTCAATCATCCATATTTATTTGGAGGATGTTGTTGGTAGGTAATCCGGTTATGATACAAAAATACTGTGAGTGAGAAGTGACAGTATGTTTGTCAGTAATGTGATGATGTTTTGAAAAAGACGATTTGTTTCTTCATGGTTCGCCGAGTGTCTGAATGTACGTAAAGTTTAGACACAATAAACCATGACGAACCAGAAATATATACAATTTTCAGAGTTTGCTTTCATCTTTACTATTACCAACCACTGCTGCATGTTGAAATAGCATATCACATCCCAAATATCGTCATCCTCATTCCATACCCTTTATTTTGCCGCTTTACTGAATACACAAAAATTCACTTGTAATGTGCAAGCATTGTTGTTGTACATTTCTCTGTGAGTCAGGTTGTCTACTAGCTTGTAGCCGTCAATTGTGAAATTATTGAACTCCATTTTGCGTTACCTCTTTTTTACTGCCAATCCTGAAAACTTTTATGTGTCTCTTTTCTCAGAAAAGAGTGCACAAACTATTGGTATTATTATTGTCATTATGGGAGTATGGAGGACAGCTGTGACTTGTCGTGAATTTATTGTCAGCTTGTTAGTACACTTAACGATGTAGTTTTGTTTGGAGTAGAGATTATTATTACAAGTTACTCCTGTTTAAAGTTTGCCAAGCAATGTATATACTGCTTTAGTAAATGTTATGCATAGCATGAATCACATTTGGGGGATGTGAGGAAAGTGTAATAAACTGAAGGGATGTGGCAGGTAAGCCATGCGTTTACTTAATATGGATTACTGCTCACTCTCGCAATCAGGGAAACAACCCCCTTTTTTAGTGCTGGACGCAAGCATGACGATTGACGATCCTTGCGTTAGGTGTTGAGTGGATAACTTTATGCAGATGAATTACATATAAGCATACTCAGAATTTTATTTTACAGGCGAAAGCCACTTTGTTCAGTATACAGGGGGTTAAAATTTAAACTTAGTAATATAATTTAACAATAACCATAACTAGATATAGATATTGTTTAAATGTTACAATGAATGCAGAAAAAAGTTAACAGAAAAATAAATGGCTACTTGGTCAGAGGAATCTATCACCTGTGTCCCTGTAATTAGACAAATAGGAAGGTGGAGTAATCCTAACGTTATTTACAATCTGAGAGAAGGGTGGAACGTATGTGCAAATGATACCTTGCAAATTATGCCTAATCATCTCAATGTGTCCACACACATATGCATATAATACCTAACATATAACACCTTCCTTCAGCAATAATACTTATTGTATATATCCTACAGAAACCACGTAATTGCTATGTAGTTTGTCAATCATACGCAGAAAGCAAGTTAAATCAACAGAATATTATTCAGCTTAAATCCCTCCTACATGTCTGAATATTTGTATTGTATGCATAAGAGTATCTACCCTAATATGAAGATACACAATTGCGTGCGTTTGTGTATCTGCGTTATTTGAAAACTATATATTTGATTCATCATTCATCAAGGAGTTGTATATATACAGGTAAAACAGTGCGGTATAATGAAGTGTTTTCGGAAAGAAATGAGTAACAAGCTGTTTGTCAAAATGTTGGTAAAAACAATGAATTGTGTAGATTTTTTTAGTCAGTTTGCCATATCGGTGATTACCGTTTTGTTTTCCACAAAAACTCTAAAGATCAGTAAACGAGTATGTATTTACTTGGCCAAATAGCCAACCATCTTAGTAATTTTTTTCTCCAAATTTGGCTCATATGTACATAGAGCACAATGAAAGCAGAGAGAATGGACAAGCAGTCAAATCATTCATATTCATACTTGTTCTTCATGCTCACAGAAAACGTTTTTCTTCTTTTCCGACGACCGACACGACGTGGCATATGTGGATATGAACAGCTTTGTATATACATATGTATCAGACGTAATTGTCTCTAAAAAAGGGAAGAAAAGGCTGGAAAGCGGACGAAGCAATTCTACGGCGTTTTTTGTTCATGCCGGATATTCCAGTTCATTTTTCAATGTTGATCTTTTTCCTCCTTTCATGATTTAACAAAATTTGAGAGCCTTATTCTTGTTCTGATGAATGCTTGCATACATATATCCATAATAGAGATAAAATGTTTGTGAATAATATGCTTTATGTGTAGATGTAGAGCTGAAAATTTAGGAATTTTTCTGTCAGCAGTACTTTCCATTGTGAACCCTTTTATGTACAAAAATACTTGTTGAAGTGGAGATAATCGTAGCATGCTATCTTTTTAATTTTTGGGTATAATGTAACAAAGCAACAAGGCAAGGTTGAAGGCATTAGGACTGCAACTGTACTGTACTTTTTAATGTGGTACAGATTTTTTACTTCCAACTACAATATGTACTCACGTAATATAATATATAGTTTTGTACATATAGTCGTGCGTCACAAACTTCCTTTACCTGCGACTAGATTGACACCAAAGCTCAAGGAAATGTAGGTTATCTCCTGATATCAGCTTTAACAAAATCATTCTTGGGGAATGATGTAAGTAAACAGTTTTGATGACAACTGCGAAATTCAATCAAACCGCATTGCATATTCTGGCGATAAAGTAGGCGGACATTTTAGTATGCATCACTCTAAATTTTATGAGCATGAGGCAATCACTTCCCTCTTAAGTGTCTAAACACTAGCTCTAGCTTGATTACGGCTTCAACTGTTTAATTGCTTGAATTAGATTTTACCTTAAATGCTGAGTTATTACCCAACTTGTGAGCCCAATACCCTACGTAGCAATATGGAGGAAGTTCGTACCAGTTAATTCATGTGATGGGAACCATTGATTTTATAATGTGATAACTTGTTTTCAATTTTATACAGTATTTCGTTTCGCACCTCTGCTCCAGTTTCCATTGTATATTATTTTTTTACACAAACATACATATAAATCGGTATTTTAGGGAGATAGTTATGTTGTGACCTTCATTCGTTCTTGATAACAAAAGTATGTAAAAATTGTGTGTCACCTTGTTTTCTGTCCCATCTCAATCTGGACTGGTTAAGAATTCCAGGAAATGCTGATAAACGGATCAATTCGTTTTATGTAAGCAAAGCATGATTAGTAAAGATGAGGGAGTAGGCAAAAAAAAGTTCCCGGTCGAAAACTGGAAGGTTAACCGACTTCAGTTGAGTGACCATGAATATAAAATCGTGCATCTGTTCGAACTAAATGATGACGTAAAATAGAAAGCGAAAGGTACAAGCTCGTCTTCTGGACATTGGACTGGACGTATGGCCAATTCAGTTTTAAAACATACAACGGGACGTAAAATTTTAAAGGCAAAATTTCTGCTGTGGAACTAGTTCCTATTCTATATGTGTATATATCTACAGGATTAATGACACAAGTGGTCTGAAGAATCAAACTGGAGTAGAGCTATAATGATTAATGGAACATCGCATGTAACGTTCTTCTCGTTTTTTATTAATCTTTTTGGAACGGGTTTTCAAGACAATTGAAGAACTTTTTTTGTTGGTTGTAGCACTCTACTATTTTGTGTTGTGAAAAAAGCACTCCTTCTTCGCCTGTACGGCACGAGTCTAGGGTAACATTTGGTGTATAGGAAACACGGGTCAGGTTATGGCCCTGGCAGCAGATTATATTCATTTCTTCTAAGACAAGCTGCACTCCTGTTGTTGTGGCGTGATACGGTGTTTTGGTTAACTGTGTATAAGTATAGCCAGTTTACCTGTTTTTATTCGTTTTGTTTCAAACGGCACGGTTGATTGATCCAGTTCTTGTCCTACGTAGCTACCACCAATAATTCAATACCCCTTAAAACTTGAGCCAGTAGTGATATAACATTTTGCACCCTTTAACTTTTACGGAACCTTTTATAATGGAAATATCAGGGAAGTGCAAGCTGTTGGTATCTCTTCCCATTATTAATTGACGCAACAATTCCCTTTAAAACGAAGACACTGACTCTTGATCTTGATCTCTGGGACAGAGAATCCTTGGAAAAACTATGCCTTCACTATATTATATATTATGTAATATAATATAAAAGCTTTTGGACCACAACCAGCAGTCAACCCCTGCTTACCCAATTTTTATTATTACCATCACCGTACAACAAACAGTATCAGAGTTGCATACCTTTCTTCTTCCAAGATACATCTTTTCCAGTTTTTTTCTTCTATATTTCTGACTTCATCCACGCTCCAAAATTGTTTTTCTATTGAAAGGAGCTTTTTTGAGTCAGCTAATTTCTTTCGTCTTGATCGTTCTTGTTGTTTATAACGTATCGTGATAATGGCACCGACATTTTTATGTCGCGATGACGGTAAGTTTCCTTTAAAACATGATAATGATGGTATATTACTTTTTATTTTGTATATGTCTAACTCTTCATGTACAGTATGGCTTCTCTGTTTTGCTTACTCATACACAAAACCATATCGCATCTTCTTTTTCTTTTTTTTAAAGTGTGGGGGAAAAGAAAAATTTGAGCAGACTGGCACATTGGAGCAAAAGGAAGAAGATTTTTTGGAATTTGAGTTGGTTTTTGTTCATGTGTCGTACTTCTTCTTGTTCATAGTTACCCTTGCTTCCTCTCGTCGTTTTTCTTGTCTGATGCCAGTGTGGTTTTTGTGCTAGCAATAATTAGGCAGGTGCTAGTCTGTCAAGGCCCAGGTGGTGGTGGTGGTGGCGGTGATGGAAGCAGAGCAAGCAGAAGTGCTCTTATTCATTTTTTTGTCTTATTCTTATAAACCGATATGCAGAAGACGTTTCTTGTTTTCCAACGTCCTTCTGCTACACTCCTTTCATTTGTTGTTTCATCTCATCTCTTCGTATTTTTACCATGCATGTCAGCTTTGGCGCATAAAAGATTACTGAACCAGTTCCCTTCCTTGCTTGTTTGGTCCAACTTTAAAGAAAGGGATTCAGGTTTTTTCTTCAAAACAGCTGAGGAGATGTACCCATTTTGCTCCTTTTTCCTTTGTTACTCATGATCCAAAATCGCATTTTTTGCATATCCAAAGACTAGTATATCTGTCCGTTTGTTTGCTAGGGTAGGGACAAACAACCGTTCATATGGTGTCTCAATACTGGGTTTAACATTTGCGAAAAAGAAGTTAGCGAGTGTTGAACCCACCAGACTTACCACTAAATTATAATAGGATGGGTATATTATCTCATACATTATTTTGATTGTGTTGACGAACTTTTATGAATGAATTATAGCATGAAGGAGTGTTACAACCGACCGGCCGTAACTACATAAAAAGTAGGTGGAAATGACCGGGGCAAGAAGTATGTATTTTTTAGCCAACAACAAAGCACAAAGATATTCCTGTACTTTTCTTTCTTTCTACTATTTGTAGGAAACGAAATTCATACTCTGTTTCTGCTTCAAATGTGTATCAAATTATCATGATAATGCTACAATTTCCATTGAAGGGGCATTTAAGGAGAAGGAATGTTTGATGAAAGAACGTTTATATTACAACTGCATTATTTATGTTTCTTGTGTATGTATTTTAAGCTTTGAAGCAGAAGTTTCCGAGGAATGTCATAGTTTATCTAATATTGAATAGAGGATTAATAAATCATGAATAGTTCTGAAAACTAATATTGCGTATGTGCCATTATATTACTCCTCATTGTAATTACGGATTGCCTGCCTTTTTACTATACATTATATGCATGCTTTACGCGATATATTACATGAGTTATCAGCATGGGTTAGCTTAGATGGAGCAAATACTGCATAGGCTTCATATATGAAAATAAGGGGTTCGCTCACATATTTCCAGGAAAAAGTACAAAATATTACAAACAAAAACTGCTCTTACGGCTGTTACTTTTCCTGCCCGATGCAGTATGCTTCTGTTGTAAATGCACGAGGAAATAGTATCTATGTATTTCCAAATTTTAGGAGGAAACCAAGCAGCAAAAAATGGTGCATTGAGCTTGCATTTAAAAGGCACTCACACATAACCTTTATCGCTCTGTTAGTGCATATGTACAAATGTCTGTATTTATATGTATGTATATATGTTAAGTACATTGTGTACATTTAATTCACTAAAGCTTACTATTTGTGTAAGTCGACGGGAAAAAGGAAAAATTGGAATTAGGGAACAGCTGTTGCACAGCCACGCACTTTTATCTCTTAAGTAGAGCTTAAGCCAACGAAGGAATTTTTTTTTCTCCTGAAGTTCTATCCAACATTGCAACCTCTTTATTCACAAGAATTACTGCTACAATTCCAATCAGAAAATGTATAAAGGTGATGCAAATGAAGGTCATATATGCATGTTATACGGAAATATTCTCTAGAATGAACATTCTTGGTTGTACATATTTTAATTCAGGGGCTATCCTAGAGAACGGAACACTATTTTGCCTGAAATTCATAAATACTAAGTTATTTATGCGAATCCAGCGTTTTCTTGTTCCTCAATATTTGTTGTTTTCGGGATAAAGAAAATTAAAGACTTATCTTGTTGTTTTAACTATAATGATATAGCTTGCAGATCCAGATAATACTTTGGGAATAATAAGAAATCAAATTAAAGCTTAAGGAAATTGAAAACAGTTGTTTTTCCACTACTATACTGCATATATCCATATACTTAAATTTCATTTGAAGAATAGAACTATTAAGTTCAACTTCTGCCAAATAATATATTAATTGATTCGCATCATTTACAATGGGCTAAGGAACAATAGAGATGAAGATCTGTAATAAGAATGGATGATGTTTTTAACTGGTCGTAAAGAGACAAATGTTTGAGAGGTTCCTAATTAATGAAAGTTATTTTGGCTCCTGCCCGACAAGTATAAAGAATTCTAAAGACACGACATGTGCGATGGTATACATTCATTCTTGTATGGTATTAAGAATAGATGAGGGGTTAAGGAGCACTTGGTGTAGCTATAGATTAGATCGCGTAATTCTTTGGAAGCTCTTCCTGGTCTTCGCCATCTTTCTATAAATGTTTATATATATATTTGTAATATACATACACATCATCTCATGCCTCAGTAGTCATCTCTCCAAAATCTATACGTATTCGAATGGATGAAATAAAAAATACAAGTAAAGATTGTTCCTTTAAGGTCTTGTATAATATACGATTGAAATGGTTTCCTTTATTGGGATGCCGAAAGCTGCCTCGTCACATCAAAACATAACTGCTCCGTCCTTTAACGGGGTGAAGGAAGGTTTACCTGCTGCTGCAAGTTATTTTTTCTTCTTCTGACTAAACACGAAGGACCAAGATCAGATCAAGGGGAAAATCCTAGAAGGGAGGCAAAATATTAAAGAGTGTAGGTAGGTTTTTATGCGGCAGCTACGAAACACACACATTTTTGTGTATCCGTACATTTTTTTTTTCAATGCAAGCGCAAGCCAAGTAGGTAGTTTTTAAGAAGACTTTGAAAGTAAAAGGAACCACACGAAGCGTATACCTAAGTATTTATATGATATTTAATGTGGTTGATAGAAGTGTGGCAAGGGCAGGCAGACAGACAGACAGTGGGTCAAGCCAGGTGCTCAGGTTGAGTATATTACTGGAGTGTATGAGGGAAGTGAACAGGCGGTTATGATCATCTTTACGTTTTATAGATTTAATGATGGAAAACACTATATATAAATTTTTTTCTTATCAACTATACTAACTTACTATGTAAATATCCTGATGAGTTTTGAACGCTTCATGAAATAAATCGTATCGTGTCGGATGCCAAACAGAAGTTCCAGGACTTTGGGGTTTCTTTTCTATTCTTATACCCAGTTTCTTGTATCGTGATCTGTAGCATGCGGTTGTTGTACACGCATTATTTAAGTTCAGTCATCCCTGTGTGGTGATGATGACGGTGATGTTTATAATCCCTTATAGGAAAATGTATATAATGTCTTATGAATTTGATGGGCTGCTTTACACTGTACAATAGTCAGTAACATCTTAGATCTTTATTTAGCTGTCTTATGGTAAAAAGTAGCCTCCACGAATGCTCTTGCATTCATCCAGCTATTTTAGTGATGAAGGATTTCTTTAAGGAAGATGGTTAGCCAGAAGAATTCTTGAGCCACACATGGCTCGTGCCCTTTATCTTAAACCTTAAAAAGTATTATTGCCTTTTGCTTTTGTCATGAAATAATTATATTATACCCAGGTATATCATGGATACCTAAGCCCAGGGAGAGGATGAAAATGTTCAGTTAATTTTGCTCGATTTTTATATATAGGTAGCTTGTAGTAATAATAATAATGGTTCTTCTCTTTGAATGATTGCCTCGTCTAAGGAGCCACATGAAACCTTTAAATATTTAATTTCACCTTGGTATATGTGATATCATATTGTATATTACATGTAATGTAATAATCTGTCGATGCATGTATAAATATGTTGTTACGTCCTTACTTTCTGCTTTTGTAAGTATTCTTGGCTCATTCCGGTAAACTTGTGTAGTGTAATTGTATCCAGTGTTTGTGGTGATAGGGGCTTCAATACAGTTTTTATTTCTGTTTAGTCTGCTTACATGCCTCTTGTCTAGTTAGTCTTGCTCTCTGGCTCAATATCCACCTTTTGTCAGAATAATCCCTATCTCACTCTATTTTGTAGCAATCGAACGTATTAATGTTGTTGTTCTTGTTTATCATGATGATATCATTCCTCCTGGGTATAATAATATACACCCCACAACGTAGCCTGTGCTATTATAACGGAAGATGAAAAAACGAGAATGAGAGAATCGGAATTGTATCGTTTTCTTTAGTTTCCCAAATTTTAGAAATTGAATGACTTCTCTTGTTTCAATGCAACATATTTTCTTTCATTTATGATATCAGCCTTTTTGGAGATGAGGTGATGCATTGGCAGTTGTTATTATTAGTATTGACGTGTGATGGATTTTAATATAATATATGAACAATAGAGTGAACAATAGCTCTCAATATGATTGTTGGGAAGGATCATAATGTGCAGCGTATGTTTGGTGAGAAATAATAGGTTTAGATGTATTCTTAATTTTGAGGTATCATATTGTTCTCTAAAAAATACGATGATTTTCAAAACATTACTGTAAAAGCGGTTTCCTATCTACTAAGGCATTCGTGGAAAGCCTGTGATCTAAAATGCTCTAAAACAACTTTTTATCCTTTTTTCTCTTGTTTCATCATCTGTGTGTGTAACCGAGGATTACAATGATGTCAATCATATGGAAATAAATGGAAAGAGGAAGGAGAAAGAAGTTGGAATGGGATATTGTGAATTCAGAAGAGCTTAACCTAGTCTTGGGTATGATATTTGTGTGGCATATTGTATTGGTATGCATTGCGGTGGTGGTGGAAGTGCAAGTGGTAGGGTTTTTCGAATATTATTATTTGAAAAGCAGCAGGAAGCAAGTTTATATAGAAAGATCTAAAGCGATTTCTGCTTAAGTATTCATTTATGAGAGCATAAATTAAACCCAAAACGTAATAATGGCTTTTTCTCTAAATGTCATACAGCATTAAAACGGATTTAAACTCCCAAACGTTTTCATTTCGTGCTCTTGGGTGAAGCTCTTCTTCATTCCGAAAGTTTGCTTTCAGCTGGAGCTGGATATGAATGCCCCATGGGATACGAAAAGTAAATTAAGAGCAAACCACGCCACAAGCAAAGGAGCAAGAGTCGAAACGCAAGCTTAGAATTACATACACAAAACCAACTTTTAATATTTGACTTGAGCTTGCAATTACATTGTTCTTCCTTTCTTTTAATATGCTTATTATATGCATAATAGCTTAAGTACTCATTCATATTCATGGTATATGGTAACCAGTAACCCGATAAACTCCTTTACACGCACTCGCGTGTTGGTAAGCAGATCGGATTTCAGAGAGATGACGGTCATCATCATCTTCGTAACGGCTGATGACTTGGATGAGCAATGAATAAGCAAAGTAAAACTAAAGAGAGGAAAAACCGAAAACAGCTCTCTCAAGTGAAAGAAAGAGGAGAGAAGTGGTCAGGCATGTACAAAGTTCCAACACATGAGGTCTGATTTTTCTTGCAAAGCCTGTCCATTGTCATTACTTTAGTTGGATTACACTTCTAGGTCAACAACAGTNGTCTGATTTTTCTTGCAAAGCCTGTCCATTGTCATTACTTTAGTTGGATCTACACTTCTAGGTCAACAACAGTTTAAACAACAACAGCGACATATTGTATGCTGAGAGTACACACTTTAAAAAAAAGTTGCACTCTTCTTCATCAGACGCATATTTATCTGTAAACATCTTGCTTCATTCAAGCCAAAAGCTGGTGTTTAGTGGCTCACTCCTATTTCATCTGTTCCTGTTGTTGCCTCAGCTTAAATGCTAGGAACGTATGTGTGGCACATGCCATCTGCTCTCAAGTGTCCTCAGGGTGCAACAACGCTACTATATATATATACTTAAGCACACCTATTCATCTGGTCAAACTAGGTATTGTTAAACTTTTATCCGGCAATAGCAGACAGGCCTGGCTTTGAGAATTGGTAACGTTTGTCTACACACTGTTTTGGTCTCTCTGATCACTTTTTCTGTATGCCTTTCTCCAGTTCTCCTTCCGCATCTCATAAAACATTAAAGGGAGGAAGTTGTTAGTCCAACAGAATGTATATGTTTTGCTTGACTAATGGGTTTATGTGAACCTTCCATGAATTGCTTGCTCCACTTAAGTTTATTACATCAGTGGAATCAAATCCAGTGCGGAACATTGCATCTTTGACATATTGAGCATGAACATTATAGAAAGTTTTGGTATGCACATGGACCAAAAGTTGGCATGATGGACAAAGCGGAAGCTCGTAACTTTGAAAGATGTCATAGTCGTGGTTTGAGGAGGAAGAGTTATGCTGAAAGGGTCAAAAATCTCCGAATAACTGACCAAGTGGTCAGCAGCCGCTGGAAAGATGAACGCGTGCCATTGCGGTGGCATATGTTTGATCTCTTTCGGACCTTTAGCTTACCGCATGTGCCGCAGATTGTTGTGAAATCTAAAAATAGGATGCTCTTGAGACATTTCGAGCGATCCAGAAAAGCAAAGAAGCAAATGTTAAATTGCAGTATCAGCTTTCATATACATATTACCTTTCTGTGTTTTCTGGCATATTGCATTGCGATTTCATATATAATTATAAACTTATGCAGTGACAGTGTAACATTATATGTTTATACAAAGAATGCTTAATAATGACAGATGAATCTCATGTTGACAATTTTTTTCTTTTCATTTCGAGTAAGTTTTTTAGAACATTTTTATTCCATGTATGAAACGAATATATGCACGTTTGTTCAAATATTTGCCCAATATTGGTAATGATATCCATATGGCCCTACGTTATTATGGCTTTCTAGATGATTATTGGCATTCCTAGCATTGTCCTTTTGACTTTACCTTCTTTGGGTTCATAGTTTGTTTGAGTTTGAGGATAAAACTGGGTTGGGTCGGGACGAAAACTTTTTTTGTAGAAATAAGATGAGAAGGCTGGTGTGTAAAGAGACCAAGGTGTTGTAATTGGCATTGTAGGTGCGTAATATATTGATTCCTACACCCAGAAACCGTGTGGCATTTCTCTAGTTCTTTCTCTATCCCCTATCGAAAGTTTTTTGGAAATATGTATTTTTGTATGTTGTCCAGAGGGTAGGTATGTGTGAGAATCTCTATTTCATTTCATAACAAAAGACTAGGTAAGCCCATGAGAGAGAATTCATTTACTTTTTTTGTACAATAGAAACGGTCTTTTGTGTGTTTGAGATAAACATGAGCCCATAAGTCTTCTCTTAAAGAGACGTTCGCCTGAATGGCGTGTAGTAGGCCAACCTTACTAAAGCCTCCTCGAGTTAACGATTCATGAAAGATTCCTTAATCCGACAGATCGTATGCAGATCATGTTTTCTGCCCCTTTTTGACTCATTCATTCACTTTGTCCAATTCACTTTTCACTTGCGATGCGATACATCTACCGAATTGAATGAATATTACCTGCATTCCAAGACGGTGTAGAGCTTCATGATAAAAATCTTCTTTCATCTGCTCTCCAAGACTTCCCAGCTTGTTCAGTTTTAGGTAACTGTGGACAGAGTAATGTCAGGAGATAATGTGATAATTTCCTTTGTTGTACAAACGAAGGATAATACGAAGAGCGTATCTATAATAACATGTCAAATTTGAAGCATTAGTATTATTACGTTTATTACAAATACGCAAATGATGTATATTTTTGGGGAAAACTTTATAACATTTTATGAGTTTTTGTGCTACACACGTTCATTCGGCATTTTTCTTCCTAAGGGGAAAATATATAGGATTAGAAGGGTCAGGTTCCCTTGCATTCATCTTTTTTGAAACAGGAGTTAAGTATTGTCAGGCACAAATTGTGATAAGTTAAGCCAAGGTTGTTTTGTCCGTAGTAGGTTATCACTAATCCTCCTCAACGTTCTTTACTCAATACTTTATCTGTTTACTACCCTAAATTCCATTAAAATATTAGAGTAATAATTGACAGCAGTTATTCAACGCATTTATTGCTATTCATTTACATTAGTCATAGTGAGAATACACATAGTTTAGGTTAGGCAGGTATTTAGCTCTTTTGTAGATTAAGGTCAAGCATGAAATCAGAAAACGCAGTAATAATAGTAATAATTGATGTTCATTGGTTCTGTTTCATAGTCGCTTCTGAGCTACTATGAAACCAAAACATTTTAGAAGAATTTACAGATTCATGATACACGTATAACTTAAAGAGTATTACCATTGAAAATATTTGGAGAAGTAAATGATTTTTTTTAAAGTAAGGGGGTGTTTCCCACAAGTCATACAACGGTTATATATTGTCGACTTTCCAAAATATATATCCAGAATTCTAATGCTTTTGAAAAAGTCAATTAAGAATGGACTGGAGTTTACCTGTATGCCAATGGATGCCGATACACACCGATGCAATATCTTGTTTGAATGTTTGTATTATTATGAGAAAATATTTTTCATGCATTTTAAATTAAGTTGATTTTCTTGAAAATGTATTAATTAACGAAAAACTGTTTTTGTTTTCTTTCACAGGTGTGCTGAGGGTTACATGGGTCAGCGGTGCGAATTTAAAGACTTGGATGGTTCCTATTTGCGTAAGTTTATGTACATTTCTCTCCTTTGAATTATAATTAGCATAATATTGCATTTCTAGTTTTTTTGTAAAACAAAACTATTGGAAATGTGTATCAATGGCTTTAATGCTCTATTCTATCCCGTGTTTGCATTTTTTCTTTGGTAAGCAAAGTAAAATTGAGTAACAAATGCTGGGAACATTTTGTCACTCGGAGTAGGTAATAGAACGGCTAAATAAACTCTAAATATACTTTGGTCCTCATGCCATGCATTGGTTTGTTTATCAACGTGAATGTGGAATTTTTTATATTAGCTGCTGAAAGTCAAAAAACGCTTTTATCATACTTTTAATAACGTACTGCACGGAATGCAGTTGATATTTGTCTACATTTTCAGATTTTTACTTAATAAAAGACAAAACCGAATCCGACGATAACATTTCTAAAATACTGCTTACTTGTTAGGATAAAAGAACTCTTTTTGTTAAATGCCGACGAAAAGATGGGGTTGTTCATATGATTGTTGTGAAGATTTTTTATATCATTTTAAAATTCGGATGTATTAGAGTTGATGAAAGAATAGCTATGAAATCTTAATGCATAACGACTGAGTGACAAAGTTATTATTTTCCATTTTAAAGGATTATGAAAAACTGTAATGGTGTTTGCAATGTGGTTTTTTACAGTTTGTTTGCTTTTCTTTTTTTGTACAGCATCAAAACAACGAGCTATGCTTGAACA
>JAHZNG010002034.1:0-12624 GCA_027744375.1 Orchesellides sinensis | reverse complement strand
GTAGAATAAGAGGCAAACTGATCAGGTTTGAACAAAATTTTGCCGATATTTTTCACAAAGACATATGACATCACTAAGAAAATTTCATAATATGTTTATAATTATTACTTCATACAAATAAAAAGTTATCAGTAGAAGTGTTTTTGTTCAGGAAAAACGTGTTTCAAGGCTAAATATTGCAAACACTTGTGCATGCATTAATGAAGATAATTTAAAATGTACAACAAAAAAAATGAGATGAAATGGATTGCATTGCATGTGCATAAACTCATATAAAATGTTTTAAAAAATTGCTTCCATTTAGTTTGTCTTATACTTTCTTGAAAATAGTTGAGTTTGCTCTTAAAATCTAAAGCACAACGATGCAGAGTTAGACATTCCTATTTTAACCAAATACCTACTATCATAATTTATTCCCACGTGTCCATATGAATATTTGGCATATTGCATGAAACTATTATATAATGTAAAGCATAACTCAACTATGCCGGTAGTTTTTTATTTTGTCTGAATTTTCATTTGTTCATTTTATTGATACCTTTTTGTAAACACAAAAGGGTATTCATTTGTTTGTTTTCTTCTACATTGCCTAATAACCTTATATATACAATCCTACATGCAAGAATGTAAAGTATATCTCTGACGCAACTATTGCGATGCTACAACTAATAAATTTTCTGAAGCAACTCCCGGTATAAAAGCAGAACTTCACTCTCGCGTAAATTGAAATACCAAAGGAATTTTATTTTAGACAGTTACGATGATGGTGCAAATAATAAAATGAAAATCAAAATATTTCTCGTAATGCATTACACAATATAGAAGAAAGTACAATAATACAATCTGTTTTCACGGATCCTCCCAGTAAAACATTTAAGGAGATAGCAAGCCAGAATATCAGATAAAATTCTTTTCTCTCTCAACAAAAAGAAAAATATATATCTAGAAGAAAACTGTGACTTTTGACGGTGATGTGATGATGAGGATAATGATCACATCAAAATGATGACGACGATGATGCTGCGTATTTGCTTTGCTCGTTGCACTTAGGAAAAAATCGTATATTAAATTGTTGTTGTGTTTTGAGGATGAATGAATAGAATGCTATGAAAAAATACAATACTTTTACCAATGCTATATTCTTTGCAAAATACAAATCGTGAAGGCCTAAGTTATGCTTAGAGAGATGGGTGCCGGGACTGAGTGTTTAGTACTGAGGGATTTTTCACAGGCATTCATTCTCCATGAAACTGTTTTTTTTGTGTGTCTTTTTGAACGGTTGCTCATGGGGAGTTGATGACACAATAAGAGTTGATGGCTACCCATCACACTCTAGTAAAAATAACCAAATCGAAAAGAGAAAAAAAGGAAAGAAAAAAATGCCATGTTTTTTTGTGCAATATGTTTATATGTACTCGTTCCGAGTATTACTTTTTTGTATCATCTTATTCTTGTCTTTGGTTTGGTTTTCTTAATTCAGGAATTATGTGGAAGAGCACTTAGTTTTTAGGCTTTTCTTCGTATAGGATTTTTTTACGTGGGGGATTTATTCTGATATGGTACATCGGTTAAGAAAAGCTGTGCTTTCCACTTGATGGAAGAAATATTTTCGTACCATTTTGAATGAAATGGACAGAAGGCATAACCATCCAGTTGCTACTGGCTGAGAAGTTGCAAAGTGAATAAGATCGTGTAGGCTAACCCGTCGTGATTTTGTTTAGCTTCGCAAAAGAATTTCCATTCACTACGCATTTTACACTGTGATCATCATCATGACTATGATTATTATTACTGGATGCTTAGAGTAAAAACATTTCGTAAGAAGAGATATGGAAGCGGAATGATCTTAGTAATGAATTCATGTATAAAAGAGAATGGACAATATGCTTTTATCCTATGTTGTACTATTCGTGGTATAATTATATGGTCAAGGAAAAATCAAAAGAAAGCATATTGCATCGTGTTTTGTGTAGTTTAGATTTAAAGCTCCGCATTTTTTAGAAGGCTTACATTTGATATTTTGTTTTGATATATGTTTAGGTACATATGTAGATACTTCCAAATGTGTTTCTACCGTCCGAAAACAAACCATACACAATACACAAAGGAATCACAAAAACTTACAAAATATTGTGCATGCATCAACGTACAAAGTAAAAGTATTAGTATTATGATTATTTTAGCAATTCAAAGAATGACCATAGCTGTGTAATAAGATTCAAGTTCTTGTGGCCACTAGACTCAAATTTTGGAAATTGAAATTCTCTCCATTCTATTCCAACTTCACTTACGAAAATCCTCCGAAAGTAATCTCTCTGAAACCAAATAAGCACGCGTTGTGTTTTTTTACCTCACAGGTATACAGATTTAAGTAAATTTCCTTGCAATTAAGGATTTCTTTAAAAATTAAATTGCTCATTTATTTACGTAATTTATTAATACTTACTGATGTGCGTATACATATCGTTACAGCCTGTTTGTATTTGTAAATTTAAATATATGAACTTCAAAGGTGAAAGCTTGATTGAAGAAATTCGGGGCATTATGGAAAATTGCAACTTAACCGAGTAAACCAAACGGTGCAATGCAATGCACAAAAAATACTTACCGATTTGTAGGATAATTTTGCTTTCTAAAGTTTCCTAATAGTAATAGTTAAAGGATTTCTTTGCAAACAAATATTCACGAATATAACAAAAGAATTGGGACAGTCAATAATATTGTCATTCGTTTTAGGTTTGATTCATTCTATTCCTTTATCTTTCTTATTGTTCCAAGGACAGCACTGAAGAAATTCGGGGCATTATGGAAAATTGCAACTTAACCGAGTAAACCAAACGGTGCAATGCAATGCACAAAAAATACTTACCGATTTGTAGGATGATTTTGCTTTCTAAAGGTTCCTAATAGTAATAGTTAAAGGATTTCTTTTCAAACAAATATTCCCGAATATAACAAAAGAATTGGGACAGTCAATAATATTGTCATTCGTTTTAGGTTTAATTCATTCTATTCCTTTATCTTTCTTATTGTTCTAAGGACAGCACACCAACGTGAGTATAGCTATGAGGGATCAGTTTACAGAGTCGATTTTGAAAATAATGAAGAGTATCTTAAATTCAATGCTGTGTGATAGACTTCTTAAACAGGTCATTGAGAGCTTTGTGAGTGTATAAATGATAGAAAGAGCTCCCGAGAAATTACACGATTTGGAGGAGCAAATGTCATAATTTTCTGACTAAACGATGCCATAGTCATGAAATCAAGGTTTACTTCACTTGACTTTTTATAACAAAGCATTTTACCGTAACGACTTACACCTCCAAAGAAAAAATATATACATAAGCAGCTAAAAAGGACCGACCAAAACAATTCTCCACGGCAGAAACTCTCTTGACGGTGGTGGTGTCAAATGAAATAAAATAGTTTTCCTTGTACTGTGTTAAAACACACATATATGTACATAGGCAGGCAATGCAGATACACATGTATTGTATTACTCTGTTTACTATTGTTATTATTTCTACAGAACGACACTAACCACAATGAGCTACATCTCTTCAAGTTGTGCAGACACTGCACAACAACATCCTTTTCTCACATGTGTTGTCAAATGGTAAATGCTCTCTTTTAGTATTGCATTGCCACTTAAACTGCTCTCTTTCAACCAATGCATCGTATCATATCAAGCATTATTCTTATTTTCATTGGCTTTTCTGGTTTCAAGTTTACTATTTGGCTATCAACATCATTTTGACCATTTAGTCTTGGTGAAGGAGGTGATAACACAGGTAAAATCTTTGGGAACCTTTTGTTTGACTGCTATAAAATGTCTTTATTCTACTTCTTTTCACTTCCACCTTTTTACTTTTTACTATATTCTATGCGTATATACGGCAGCAATACTTGTACACACATTCTTTCTTAGGTTTTAGCAACATCTCAAGAAGAAGTTAGGAAAATCAATGGAATCAACTAAAATCCTTATAGCAAAAGACAGATCTATGCTATTGTATTAGGTGTATTTTATCAAATGATAGTTTTTACAAAGCAAGGCAAAGAACAGGAATGTGATGCGTTACGGATTCCTACGGTTTTACTACTTTCTTCAGTATTTTTTTATTACGCAAGCAAAGAATGCAAGAGAGGGTTTTTTCTACTTCTGTACATTTTGAGCTCATTTAATTTAACGTATTAAATGCGTAAAGTTTTGAATTAAACCAAGGCGGATTTAGCTTGCTTATTTGTGGTTCGATACACCAGCTGGTTAGATCGACTGTAAAAGTCATTTTGGTATTTAACAATAGTATAGGATTATTTAATGCAGCTATGTAGAGTTGCTCATTTTCTGGACTTGGACTATTACTCATTGTCAGACGGTGTGTAGCTATCAATTTAAGTATTACATGAAGTTTTCACAGATTCCATTTATGCATACAAACCTGATTTTGCTTTTGTATCTTTTATGCTATACTCTAAGAAACATGGGCAATGGATACATCCATAAAATTCACTTTTGGAAGAACACTACTGATCAGTTTATGTGGTTAATGTGTAATACCCTGGATCGTATAAACTGAAATGCAGCTTTGAGTAATAGAAAAATTTCATTGACTATTTAGCACTCTATAAAATAATGTCATTTGTCCATTTAAGGAGGTAAAATCTAGGTTTATTTCATGCAAAACTAGAGCTATTGACGCCTTTCTTTTGCTTAAGTCGTAAATGCCATCAAGTAAAGTGGGAAAATTACTTTTATGCTATGATTCTTTTCTTTTTAATATTATTACACCTACTACAAGGCTTTGGCTATCTAGGATATAAACATACACATAATATGTAGTAAATGAATATATGAAAGTCATGATTATTTAAGTGAATGACATTTTTATCCTAGGTACGAGAACGAGTCAACAAATACTATGTGCCGGATCAACTCTCAGAAAGTAAGCCATTTATGATGCTAAATATCCGTATTCGCATAAACATGATATTTGAAATAATCTTCGGATGTTCCAGTCTTTACTATTGCTTACAAAAATCATATTTAAAAAATCGCAAATTCAAATTGCATATAAAATATGCTGCTACATTCGATTTTGAAGCGTATTCTGAAAGGCACTATACTCATTGCATTAGCTATGCATGGAAAACAATTGGCCAAATGTATTAAGTTTTTATGTATAAGAAAACAAAAATGGAGATGTAAAGGGGGAATAAGATGTACATAATATACGAGCTTCAATATCGATGATCACATTCCTTCAACAAAGTTTCACAAACTCCATCTCCAGCCCCACACTAGCTGCAGTGAGCAGGAGCAGAAGCAAGTTTTGAGACGCGTAATGGTTCCATGTGTAGAGCAAGGCAGTAACACTTATCCGCATTGGCCTCAAGTGGTGCATGTCCAGAGTGTAAAAAAGATGGTCTGGTAGAGAGAGAGTCCCTAAAACACTCCATGAAAATTTTCAGTTCCATTTTTAAAGGCTACGTTTATTCTCATGTTTGCAATGCTATTTTTATGAACTGTTTCGATGAGCAGTTTTTTAGGTGGTATCTGGAGAATATTACAATGATATCTTATTGAGAATAATACCTGTTTTATTTTTTGCTTTTGATTTTTTACTACGAAGGATTACAGAGAACTCTTTGATTTAATTTATCTAATAGTTTTTTTAAACATTGATAAAGGTTTTGGGTTCTCTATATATGATATATAACAAGAAATACTTAATCAAGTACATAGAAGCGGCGAAAGACAGAAATAAATGTAGGTATTTAATTTTGAGTTAGCAAAAACTAATATTCTCCTTGCTTTCCTATATAAGATCGGAGCAGTAAGAGTTGGTAAACGATTTTGTAGAATTTGTATATATCTTCAAACCAGTGTAACTATGTTTTCATGAAGACTGCTATACGTAAACATAGTAGCTGCTTTGCTAGATGCAGCAAAAATCGATAAAAAGGACTTCCACCTGCGCATAACCACTTTCACTTAGGAATCGTGTATGCGATATGCCAGTAGTGAAAAGATTGGAACTGAAAGAATGTATTTGATGTTTCGCATGTATGATTTTATAAAAAATATTTAATTTTCGAGTTATTAAATCAAAGTTTGTTAGCATTTTCATATCGACTTGCTTTCTTGTTCGTAAAGAGTTCACCATTATGAAAACAGCAATGTTTCCTTTTGTTACTTTAAATGTCTTTTTTGACAATACAGAAATGCAACCAATGAATTATTATGACTGGTCATTATGACTTACGATTGTATCTTTAACTTGAAGTTTTACAATATTTTATCACGGTTGATCATCCAATTCTCCTTATAAAGTCAATAGAGCAGAGAGCAACATAACAAAGTGACCAAAATAGTAGGGATGTAAATGATAGGACAAGGGAGAACATCCACAACTTTATTCGACGTTCATAATCCAAACAGAAGAGTTATACCATAAAATGCTGTACAACAAGAGAAGTTGTTACGTAAAGTGAACTTCGCCTTAAAGTTAGCTAGGTTTTGGTATATACTAAAAACTCTCCTTTCTCTCCTTGTTTGTTACGCAGCTATTCATCCTCCCAATATAAAACTTAAGTTGTTGTACAAGTCATAGGCTTTGGAACACCTTAGATTCTTATGCTAAACTTAAACATATGAGTCTTTGGAATGTCTACAAGGTTGTGTTTTGTACATAGATATGCGTAGGCAAGTTTACAATAGATGTGAGATGCAAGTGAGATGATGAGCGCTGGCCAGAAGAAGACAAGTACGCTTGATGAAGAGAAGGAGCAAAAAATAACGTCATTTTAAGCGATTAGAATATGAATCCTTGTAGTAGAGAAGATGTACATAATATGCGTAGGTATGCTACATCACATCTTGCTTGCAACTTAAATTAGCTCGACAGAGAGAGATCAGGAGTCAGGCTACAGTCTACTATTTATGTGATTGAGCTTAGCAGGACCAGGATCCTAAATGTAAGAAAAGCGTTTTGAATACCTCTACTCATTTTTTTGTTATTGTAACTTGATTTGATAATCAAATCTGGAAAACATCTCCATGACCAAATAAACTGGTAGAAGAAACCTGACTACACGCTTGCTTTGCTTTGTTGATTCGTAATTTCCGTTGTTGAACAAGAAATCTTCTTACTCTCTCTCTCTCTAGAAGGAATGATGGGATCAAGCTCTCCAGGAATAAAATAACCGAAAGCCAAGCACAAAAAAACTTTTTATACGGACATTTTTACTTTATACTACTAGCAGGTTTTTTGATTGCTCGTGTGTATATGATATGTACTACAACAACCAAGTAGAAACAGAGAGACGACTGGCGAGTGCATTATTCCGATGCTCGTGTGAACGTACATATGTATTTCTTGGGCCACATGGCATGCATCCACGCATCATGACGACAATGACATTCATATCTACATCGAGAAAAAATTCATGCTTTATCTAAGAATTTTACTAGAAAAGCATCCACTAAATCAGGTTGTTGTGAGGTATATAAAAAATATGCTGATGTAGTAAGTCAGCGTTTGTTCGAGTTACTTTGTCTGACAGATTATCACAGATTATAATGTCGAGAATTATTTAGGCTACTAACAGATTAAAAACTTTAATGTATTGCCAATTTCGGACGAATGCTAGTAATGTGAGTTGGAATAAACTGGAATGTCATAATCTTGATAACATAAAAGAGAAAATGTTTCATTAATGATCAGAGATGTTTTAAAGCATTAAATTTTGGTTCTTGGTTGACACAATGTATTTGATGTTTATTTGATGTGCAGCAAATGCATGCATGTTTATTTAAACGTATTTGATACATTTAAATTGTTACTCTAGAAAAATCTAAATTGAACTTGTTTTTACTTACCGTAAAAGAGTTGTATGGATGTTCTGGCTGGAGCACATTCTCAGCCGTGCAAATTCCTTTTTGCCAATTTCCATCCATATGCCTCCCTCAGCCTCTGTCAAAGAGTCTAAAAGGTATTTTCTCCAGACCAAGCATTTCTTTTGTTTTCATTTCTTGCTGTAGGTTTGGCCTTCCCATTTAGTCCGTATAGAATATGCTTTTTTATTACTTCAGACTCCCTAGAGATATCTTCTTTAGCTATATTTTCAGAGCTCCCAAGAGGTGAACCAAAAATCTTCCGATAAGTGTGCTACTTGCATATATAAATAGAAACGTTTCAATTCAGTTCAAGTCTCCCTCGGTCCACACCTGTTACAGAACACATGAAAATGCATTAATAATATTAAAAGGAAGAGGAAGGGAAAAATGTAATAATAAAACGCAATCCAAATCCAATTATAAATTAAACGAAATTATTATTCGGAGGCGGCTCGGTAGGCGGGTTGAATGTGTGCAACCTTTCAAAATTCGAAAACTTAATTCTTACTCCCCTTCTTTCTTTTTTTATATTATTTTACTTCTACTACTGTTTTCACTTCTGAAATGCTCATTTTAGGGAAATTACATCGAAGGATAAAATTGAGATGAATATAAAACTGAAGTAGAGCTTTATAATTCAAAAGCACTACTACTCCCACCGTCATGACTCCATCCGCATACATAGCTTTATNAATATAAAACTGAAGTAGAGCTTTATAATTCAAAAGCACTACTACTCCCACCGTCATGACTCCATCCGCATACATAGCTTTATGAACATAACTCAATGCCATGCGTGTTGCATCGTTCAGACAGACATTATTACAGCGATTAACCATTAATATTCTAAACTTTGTTCCCCATCTGATCTCGTGCATTAGAGTTAATGAATACATAAAAGCCCTTTTGTAGCATCTTTCATTCAACATAATATATCATCATCATCCGCATCACTATTATTGTCTCCTATCCATCATAGCTACACAAAATTCCCCTGCTTGTTTCTAAAACTACTATTTGCCGAAGGCTTATGTACATTTACTACTGGTATTCTTTCTCCAAATATGCAAGAAATTCTATTAAAACTTTTGCCTCATCCATATCCAGATATACCAAGAATAACAGCTCAGACATATGACTAATCTTCCCATGATTTTTGTAGAAGTGGCTCAATTGCCACTTAAGTGGTGATGAGGATATGCTTAGCATAAGATCTCCAAGCTGAAATTCATCATAGCAATGCTCATGATTATGATTATAATACAATGGTGGCGGGATACAAATCAAAAGCAGTAGTTACATTGCCGAAAGCAACCACAGACGGTTTATTTTCAATAAAAATGCAGATTAAGGCCTTTCTTATCAGAGTACAATGCAAACCGAACAACAGAAACGGAAGGAAACTGTTTATCACAGTTAATTATACAGTGTGTAAAATGTTATGTGAATTCAATTCTAATTCTTCTGCATGTGTGTAACTCACTTCTTTAAGATTGCCAAGCATATGCATAGTTACGTCATATGAACTAAAAGTTTGTGTAAAAATACGATTGGTCTTATCAATTTTTACAAGCCCACCGTGCTGTCCACTGCGATTTATTTACAACATTAAATATATTTCCTACACCTTGGTACATGGTGGTCTGTCCTGTCGTTGACTTGGCGTGCAATACATCACATGATATCTAACAAAAAGATCAAAAATGGTTGCTTTACTGGTTATATATTTTATTCGCAAACTCTCGGATTTTCCCCAGTCAACTCAGCCAATGTTTTTTTTACTGAATGGAAATTCAATTATTATGCCAACCAAAGAAAACAGTTTTTTCATATATTCAGGCCCAACCGCCTATGTATTCCTTAATTCACCTTGACTAACCGGATCCGTAAACTTCAAAAAGTGAAAATTATGAAACCTAATCAAATACACATCATGCTGAAAATTAATGGTTTCAATTTAATATAAAAATTACATGCATACATTTACTTTCAATGCACCAAAAGCCAGCGAGACAAGAAACAAAGTAATAGCGTAGGCAGTTTTCAAGGTTTCCTTGTTGCTGTTAACCTGCTGCATAAAAATATGATTGCTTGTTCAGACTAGGAGAGCGCAAAGCAGGTCTCTAAGGGAAGGGCTACAAGACACTGCCTAAGTTCGGTTTATCAGTCTCTCTGTAATTAATTTAATAGCTAGTCAGCCACTATAGCCATTTCTACACTTCACCTTTCTGGACTTTTTTCTTCCTCTATTTTACCTACACAGGTAATATATGTATGCACATACGAATTGTATATTATCGCATACCAAACATCGTGTGCATGAATACCTTTATAAAAATGCAAGTGGTAATATGTATACTTTAATGTAATACTTGTTCATTCTCACATTCAACGATTTATCACAAAATTTAAGCTCTGCACGCAAAAGGCTATCTGCCTCTTTGGTCTAAAGTCTGAACAGCAAAAAAAAATCTTTTTCATTTTGCTTGCTTTTGTCCTCAGGAAATCCTCACGCTTAAACGCGATTGTATAATGTTGACAGGTTAAACTCCTATGATGGTGTGTGTGTGCGTTTGTAATGAATAATGCATAAAACACTTTACTAGAAGCACTCAACACACAACACGGCAGAATTTTTTAGTTCACTATTACAAAAGCAAAGAACCGAGTTTTCTGGTCTTTGAGCATTCTAAAATACCACCTTTAGACGAATGCAGTCTATATTTTGGTTGGAGCTACATATATAAAAGTAAATAATGCAAGCAACATTTTCATTTCAAGTACATAAAGTTGCTGTAATTTGTAATTTGCTATTATCATTTAAATTTTATACCAAACTTATAATTATCTTATCTCCAGATGAGAATACTATCATACTGTGAGGGTGTACTAACTTTTAACATTCACAATTTTTATCCACAAAGAGTTTTTGCGTGCACCAAAATTTTTATTGGCTTCATAAATACAATGTAGGTAAAAATACTATATACCCATACAAGCAATCCTATAAAAACAAGCCAAGCAATGTTGCTAATCCAATTTAAAGCAACTGAGGTAGAAAATCTTGCTAATTATTCAGACTATTGCTGGTTATGTCACTTCGGGCATTTTTGACACGCATATCTAGCAAAGATATAATTTAACTTGTTCTTCATTTGCATTAGGATATCAACATGTCAGCATACAGAATGTAAATAATTTTTACTGATTCTGCTAAACATAGCCTCAAAAAATGCTCATGTGCTGGTTACTTGCAAAATACATTTATATAGCATGGTTGATTTCTGCCATCACCATGAATGATCAATAACACCATTGAAATCCACAAAAATATGCAATACACCCTCCATCCATCCAGACATAAAAAAATAAAAACTCTTTCCATATTTACAACATTGTGTAGCAATACACCATCACAAATCACGGTGATGTATGATCAACACCAACCACACGACTACCAATTACGAATAGGAATAGGAATGATGTTATACGACGATGTGATGTGTAGCCAAAGTCAACCAGTTGGTCGCAAAGAAGCAAAAACTATAAACTACTTTTTCTTTCTTAAGACTATGTATGAGAGATAAATCGAAGAGATCGCTAAAAGAAAAAATATATATAGTGGAACCATGAATCCCGTCTTAAATCCTTATACATATTAAATACAGCGTTGCTTGTAATGGAAAAATCTTTCAAGCAAGTCTTGAGAGTAAGCCGAATATATACACACGCATGTCATCATGAAATGAAAGTTGTTCATAAGACCTAATTCTCTTCTATGGAACATATTTGCTCATATAGTTGCATATCTTTCAGGGAGAAGGCAACTTTTAGGAGGAACAGCGGAGTAAGTGAAATTCCATTTCTAATTTTCGTAGAAGCTTCAAGCTGACTTAGTGACTATCTGTAATGTAATATGCCAAGCAAATATATCAGTCGAAAATTCTCATCTGAAGATACTACGCTTACTGGTGTACAACCACACAAGCCTTAGTTGTACTTGTACGTTACAAGGCACACAGTATCAAAGAACCTTGCCAAGAGAATGGTGATAAATCTTCAAAGGCCGAATTTTATCGGCAAGGGAATTGCACACGCAAAATTTATACCTTTACGCTGCCAGCCACCAGTCCAGTCCGTAAATTTTGATGGGTTATTTATTTCTCCAAAATTGTAATTTCCTCTTAACTAAAATACAATCTCTTCAGTTGAGCTCCGAGAGAAACTATGAACGAGACACACGCAATTTTTGGCACATAACTCATATTTCCCCATGATGCCAGCGAAAATCGTCTCTCTTATTATCTCTACTGCAACATGTATGCAATGATTGATTAACTTTCGCTGCGGCGCTACATTTTAGGGAAATTATTAATATGCAGAAATTATTACCAACATTTTGAGAGCTGCTTCAGCAAATTCCAATTTGAATAATTTTGCTGAAGAAAACGATTTCCATGATTTTTTTTTACATTCACATGGGACATTTTGAGGGATGACTAAAGAAGGTAGAAAGAGATGAGCAAAAACAAAATAAACCATGTGTAACGATGATGATCCTGATGAATATTCAAAAGTCATTTTTATCTCGCTCAGAATTTTTATATAAATTATCTATTTTATTCATAACATGAAATTATGTTTCCTCCAGCGATTTGATAGTCTCTACGATTTCTTATCATACACAAGTAAAACTAATGCGTAATGTTCATACATATGAATTA
>JAHZNG010002033.1:0-11477 GCA_027744375.1 Orchesellides sinensis | reverse complement strand
CAGAATTTGTTACGGTTGATCATAGTTTGCGATTGAGTGAAGAGTGTTTTCCCAAAGACTCGCGGATGTTGAATTATTCATTTACTTAACATTTTAAAATGCCAGATCTGACAGTGAATTACTAGCGTCCAGAACAATTTACAATTCGTATAAATTATTCAACTTTACACGCTTTTATAACTGATTTACAGTATACAGAAGCATCATTAATCCACAAAAGAAGTTTGCAGATGACTGCAGTAAATAAAAATTATAAACTTGTACAACAATAACTATGAAAAATGGTATATCAAAACTCATTTTTAAATTATAAAAAAGCTTTGATGTTACTAGATCGTGTAAGACGTAACGGACATGCATTTGCTCGTTGCTTTACGGTGTAAGTTTAATTCTTCCACAAGTTTACTAGAGCCCAATAAACTCAAAGAATTCCAATAAACTAGAAGTTACATGAACTTGCTTGTAATATATTTATCGCGAAGTCATCAGAAGTTGTTTTGTACCCGCCGATGCTCGTGTACATTAGCGACGAGAACTGTCTTCTTGTATTTTCTATAAATCAGTAGTTTAATTTTATGCAAAATTTTCAATGAAACTATACAGAAGTCGACTACAAAACAACTTCTGAACCTTCGTAATGACTTCGCGAAGGCCACATTGAAGTGCCGTTCATGTTAGGTCTAGTTCTGTTTAAGTCTGTGAATAAACTAGAAATAATAAATTTTTAATTCAACAAGCTTGAAGTTTTAATTTAATCTTGAGTAAAAATATAATTGCTGCCTACTCTACTTGCTACTCAAAAATGTAAGCATGCAGTAATCAAAATTATAACACACTAAAGAGAGAAAGTATTAAAATGACAAACCACCACAAAACATGTCATGTCACAACGAATTGTTTTGTACCTCTAGCATTAACCATGAGCAAGTTATCTGTTTAGTACTTGAATCATTAAGAGAATATTAATGCGTTTCGTAAAGACAAAAAATAAAATGCACACCAGCTACAGAATAAGTACGAGATTCTTAGCCAGTACGTGTTTCTAAAACACAAATGAAATTTCCTGATCGTGATTACTAAGATAACCATCCGAAAACTATTTTCTTTTTTAAACTCCAAAACAATATACTACTAGTGCCAGAAACCTTAATTGAAGCTTCGCTCATCAGTGCTTTGACTCGGAGGATTAAAAATCCCCTTAATATATTAGTTCTAACAAATATTTCAGATATTTATTCGTATACTTTTCTACAGTGAAAAGGGTGCTCAGTGCTCTACTGAAAACGTTGAAACAGAATTTCCTCAATGTTTCAAACCTTTATTTACACTTTAAGCTTTAACACCCGGCTGACGGTAATAATGTCAAATTTTAACTATACATATAATGAGGGTATTGTAAGGGCGTTATATAAACATACATAAGGATAATCTATAACATAATATGCACTGCGACATGTATGTTTGGTTTATACCTTATGATACATGGTTATTCATCCCACCGTCTAAACCAAATAAAAAGAACATTCAACATTTGTTTTTTGTTTCGAATTGCACCAAACGTGAGCATTTTAACTGTTGTCATTCCACTTAAAAGCTGACTTCTTCAGTTGTGTTGTATATTTTTAAAATGTTTAAAGGATGAAGATTAGAAGACTGTAGTCACGCAGAAAAGAAAAAGATTTCTTCGTCTTTAAATCGAATGAACTGCAACGAACTGAATAATAAAATATCTAAAAGTAGTTCATCGAAGACAATGCCAAATAATAAAACGGAAATAAAAGACACAGCCACCAGCTTAGTGATACGGATTTATAATAACAACACCGTGATACGTCTTTCCCTCTTTAAAAGAAGTTAGTAGCAGCAAGCTGGAATGTGCAACCAGAAAAAAACATGCCACTACAAATACTTACAAATCTTCACTTGGCACCTTCCTGAAGTTTTATATCTCCGTCACGAACATGATACAACTGAAGGAATTAAAATTCACACAATATCACAATACAAACATTAAGACTGAATATAACTTTGTGACAAAAAACAAAAGATTCATATCAAAGAAATCTGGAACATATAACATGCAAGACAAGTGATCTCACTAAAACTTCTTAATCTTATTCATTTCCCTCCTCATATGAGCATCCATAAAAAGAATAGTACAACCCAGACAGAAAAATGTCGCAAGTTTTACGTAGCGTATGACAATCGCAATTCTAATTACGGGTAAGGAGTATCAAGAGAATGAATTTACGAAGAATACCCTTTTCTTCAGATCTATGTATTTAATGAATGCATATTTTTAGACTCGGAGAAAGTATCATTGTTTCTTTATAGTATAGATGGAAAGTTTAACAATATATGGGAAAATCGGTTGTAATGATGTATGTCAAAATTAAATAACCCTTTGATAATTTATAAAATGAATCAGTTTACTCAGTAGCAGATCCAGATTCTGGTTTAGTTTTCTAAAATTACTACCCACGTATTCCCATCACTGAGATCGAAACAAAGTCACAATATAAGCCCTTACTTTTGTCACAAAAGAATACTTTATAATCAGCCCAGTCGCATCATACCCCCAGGCAAGGCGTCCAAGTGATCTCAATGCCCCATTGAAGAGTCCAGGTATCTGTATTTCATGACTTTCTCTTTTTTGTGGTAGCATCTTTGCAAATATTACATTATACTACAGCAATGCGAATATAAAAATGATATATATCAATGCATTTAAAAAGAGCAGAGTACTAAGAAAACTAGAGGGATATAAGAACGAAAAACTGGATTTTCTCTGTGATTTTAGCAGTTTGTTAACTTCACAGGGATTCTAATGTATTTCCCTAAAAAATTCTTTGATTTTGATTAGCAACCATTTGCCATTGTGTCATATGCAAATTTTTGCATTGAAACAGATCCCTGTGAAAAAATAAGCTTCAAAAAACACAGTCTAAATCTAGTTCTTATATCTCTCTTGTTTTATTATACTCTGATTTAAAAAGTTCTGACTGTCTACCAACCATTTTACTTCAGATCTTGCGTTGTCCAACCAAAGCAATAATTCCAACAGTATGACATTGCTTTAATACGACAATCATGTGGCAATTTTTCTATATTACTGAAAGCAATCCGTACGTTCGCAATAAGTCGCGATCGCGGCTCTAGCTGGCACACGTCCACACACATGTATTTACCCAGTATACAATTCTTTTACATTTTTGCTCATTTGTTTTATGTAATATTGTGTATGATGCTTAAATCAGATTACCTTAAATTGCAAACAAAAATTAAAAAGCATATACATACACTTAGATATACATACATCCAGTATAAAATATATCACATAATCTGAGCCTGTCTGTGTAAAACAGAGCCATGCCGGATTCGACAAACTTTTGTATGTCTTGTGCTCCAACAACACATATTTCTGTTAATAGATCTTCCATGTCACGGTTATTCTTGATGACATGAGTAAGGTTACAGTTACAGCATAAATTCAAGCGTGTAGTGAGAATCCATGAACTCTCACGTATACCACTGCTTCACATACATAGAAAAACGTTAATGGCAATCAAAATACTTCAAAAGAGATTACAAGATGGAACAACACCGAAAATGTCTATGAGATGCAGTCTGTAATAATATTCTACTGCAAGACAAAAAGAACGAGATATCTGGTTCATACAAAAACCTACTACATAGGCAACAAGAAGGAAGAAGCCCATTCTCTAGCTCTGGGTGGCTTTATGGTAAAACAAAACTGTGCCTACATCTAAAAAAGCGGAGGCGACACATTAATTTATCGTTCTATGATCTTGCCTTATTCTCGTCAAGCACTTGTAATGTAATGAATGAGAAGCATTTTACTGACTCCGGAACAGAGCCAATAGTACAAAAAAATATCATATGTACACGAAATGACATCTCATTCTATATGAAAGGGACTTAACAAACATCAACGTCATATGAGAAACGTGAATTAAAGCAGTCATAAATGTTTAATAAGCCCATACAATGTTGTTTGGCAATAGTGGTCTGTTAGAAACGTCAGTAACAAATTCGTGCCACTTTATGCCCTACTTATTAGACACCACCAGAGTTATCTTCAGTAAGCTTTTTGCTAATCTGATATGCACATCACATCATCATGGAGTGGGTATAATTTAGACATGCATAAACACAAAATCCACTCTGGAATCCTAGCTCAAGAAGGTGCATAGTGCATAATATGGACATACATCTCTCCCTACCAAAGCTGATTTTCAATCTATCTATATATTAATGACATCAACAAAATGAAAAAGATAATTTTGAAAGTTGCTTTTTACATGAATAAAACGTGTACATACATAACTCATACGTCATTACATTACACATTTTTAACAACGCTGCCAAAATTATTTATTAAAGTTATGGAGAAATAGTTCACGCATAATTAGTGTTGCTCATCCATCCTCAAGTGCTCTTCTGCTTCCTTGCCTTGTATAAAAAGGCGTTGAGTAAATTTTAATAAGCCACGATTAAGAATAAACAGTATTTTGAAAGAGTGCATTGTGCCCCCAATGAAATACTGAATTAAGCGCAGTCAAGTACATGGTATTCATAACAGGTTATATGATTTTTTCGTATGCTCTTCCAAAACCATATGCAAGTGCCTGTCTTATCGCCAAAACCATCATATTACAGATTCAAAATACGAGTAATTATTCATTTCGGCTGCTCTTTTCTCACGCACAACATATCATGCAAATACTCACTGGTTTAACCAAGGTTTCTCCTAAAACTGCGATGAAAGCTTGCCGAAATATTGTCAGCCATAAACCAATAAAGGGAGAAGCAATGGAATATGGAAAGGACAATAGATGGATGGCGACCTAGATTTTTTATCAGTGACACGCCAAGACAGATTATGAATTCTCTATCAGTGAAGCCCCAATCTTACAGTCGGCTGACTTATAATTAAATTAGAGAATTTTCACCTCCATCACAGCACATAAAATCTTACACTTTATCCTCATCGGAATGCAATTTACTTTATGCTAGTCTATATAAAAGGGTGAAGATCGATCGGTTCTCTGATGTACGAACAAGTTTATACACATAATATATATCTCTCTCTTTTCTCCTTTCTCTTTTCCGTTTCTTCTGCCTACACACCTAACACTATGTTCTACGCTGTCAATGACTATGACTAGTGTACTAAAACTCCAGTCTAGAAATAAAACTACAACATGATGCTCATTCTCCCAGGCTATATTTGGTATTGATATGGTATACGGTGCTCCAATGCGGGTGCGCACTTAAACAACTCTACTACTACGTATCGTCCTTTTTTTATACACATAATCGAGTTACAAAAACACGAGGATGAGGATTCTTCAGCTAGTTTCTCTCTCATACTAAAATTCTTCTTGAAATAAACTCTTATTTGATGTATTAGATTGAACCCTAAAGCCGGCTGCTGGACAAGAGAAAGCAAGACGAAGAAGAGAGAACTAGAAAGTTGAAAACTTTCCCCTGAAACAAAATAGATTGTTGCTTCATATGTCTACATGCACACAATAGCCATACATACACCAATCTATTTCAACTTTCTCCTGCATCACGCGCTGCGCTAACTGGCTAACCAGCACTTCCGCTTCTTTCAATTTAATGCCCATGTTTAGGACTAACTTACGTAACTATTCTGACTCGGAGAGCATGCATAGACGGACAATGTCTTAATACTTTCTTCGCACCAAAAAAAGCATGAAACGAGGGAAAAAAGACTACGCGTTACCCTCCTTCTCCTTCCACCACGATAAAAAACTCAGAAATTCAATGAAGCCCTACCACAACGAAACATGGCTATGACTTAGGTACATACATAAAACTTCCTCACGCTGTGGCCCATCATAAAAGACTCTTCCATGAAGACATTTTCTTCTACAACTTCAACCTTCCCAATATTTTCTCCAAGTGTACAAATATACACATATAACACACACATGTCGGGATGAACTGGAAACGGCATTATCGGCATTAGTATCCTTAAAAAAGGACAGACTGACTGAGTGGTACGTACGTGAAACTTTAACTAATGACAAATGACAACAAGGCAGCATATAACCCTAAAATGAGTATTAACTAACTCAAACTCAAGCTGTTACGGCATATAGGCATACGATGAGACCAGCCGATACCACACAAATCTTATTTAACTTTCTATTTCAGACCTTATTCTACATGGTATATAATGGGAACAGTCGTCAAGAGTCAAAATCATTACATTCTTTTCACTTTCCCCTCCATTATTGTCTCTAGTCTACTCTTCTAGTCTTCATTCATGTCAGCTTTACGTAGTTAGCGTTTAAAATGCAGGAGCTCATACAGGACACACACCAACGTTCAACGCTATGCAGCGTTTAGCACTAAAACAGGAATCCTCGTTACATTGTAAAGATGCGTCTATTTAAATCAAATGTATACCTATGTCTATGAGTAAATCTTATTTTTAGGTAGATATATGATTTCTGGTACTTTATTAAGAAGTTATTAAGAAAACTATATTATGATAGGTGATAGAAGCGGATATCAACAGAAAGATTCCGTAATACCTACTAAACAGAAATATGCGTCTTTTGTAAGTATGCCGAAGACTGCGGATCTGCAATTTTTAAACCAGACTATTGGGGCTTCACTGATAGAAGCGGATATCAACAGAAAGATTCCGTAATACCTACTAAACAGAAATATGCGTCTTTTGTAAGTATGCCGAAGACTGCGGATCTGCAATTTTTAAACCAGACTGACTGACAGCTCAAATGGAGGACCTAAAAATGCAGCAGTTTGTGTTAAGATGTGCCATTACAGCTTAAGAAATGCAGTTGTACAACATACTAAAAAATTAAAGCATGCTTTTATTTCAAAGAGGACTGCGCATACGTAAAAATTATTTGCATTGGATTGAAAGGGGTACACTTTTTTTCTGTGAATCAAATTTCACCTACACAGGTTATGCATACGTCTAACCGTCTAACCTATGCAATGGCAAGTTAAGCCAATGCATTGGGGATTTAGACTGTACAACATTTCAAGAGTGAATTGAGTATAAAGTAATAGGGATGAAGGAACTACTGCAGCCATAAAGTTGCCACAGCTGTTTTTTAAAATTAACATCTGGAAGTGCTTTTTTTTCTGAATCTGAGGCCACCGACCATAACATAACTAGAACTAATGTAAGACTCGTTTTTTCATTATGGTATACTGTTTCCTATCAAAATCTGACGTCATTTTATACCGACTTTTTATCATATATTGACTAACTCACAACTTAGCTCTACTTCCTTTAAAAACTCTTTTTAGAGGTTCTTTTACTCTTTTTGTGTTCCATATAAAAATTACAATTGCCTCTCTTTTTCTAAGTTACATTACTACTTTCATACTCATTTTTTATAAAATTCAGGGGGATGATACAGTCTTAAACAAACATAACCTTATTTTAATCATCAATCATTCACTATAATACACTAAAGCTAACCAATACCAATACAAGTTCATTTTCATGATGAATGACTTAAATAACGTTCTGGAGTACCGAGGTTCATATTCTAAAACCCTCAACCCTCCCCCAAATGAAGGGGGATGGGGATGGTTGAACTACACAAATACGCAACATAAAATGACACAAGGGGGATGATTGAGAACGTTAAAAAATTATGATTGATTCCCACTGAATACCAACTAATCACCGTTTACACCATTTTACCCCAACAAACCTACACACTTTTACTTATTCATCCATCCATCCAATCCAAACATGATTAATTAACAAATTTCAACAGATAACACAAACACTAAAGATTTTCTTACTTACCTAAACAAAACCTCTCAAGAACCAATTATTCAAACCGTCACAGCTGATTATTTCCTCACACAAGTCAAATCCATACCTTGCTGGTCCGCAATTTAAATTAAACTACAAACTATCCTTTCCTCCAAACAGAAAAGCAATTTAAATACGTAAAAAGCTGAAAAATTTACAGCCCTTCTTATTACGTCATAAAAAACCTCTTCCACTCCTTCCTAAAAACAGGCTGAACACTTAAACGCTCCTTCGATGCCGTATTTTTTGTACTACATTTTAATTATACCTGTTTAAAAAACACTAATTAAATTACCCATTTAAAAAACCCTTTAAACTTTAAACTTTAAAAAACACAGGAAGAAGATAAGGAATATTTCCAAACTGAATAAATTTATATTTAAATCTAAGCTAGAAAATACTTAATTATTTTCCAAGCGTCTAAAAAAACCTCGCTTAAAAAATTCACACCTTGTCTTTTCTCCTTGTTTAAAAAATAAATGGACAGCAAATCCAGGTGCTTTTATTTTGGTATTTGTGCAAATGAAATGAAGAAAGTAAACGCGTATTTGCAAAAAGTGTATTTACTCCGGAATAATATTTTTTGAAAGAAGGCGCGTGCATTCTGCCTATGCTTTCCTATGGAACAAGTCAAGCTGTTGCTTTGATGCTACCGTAAAGCATAGCAGAGTATGTGTGGTATCTACTCTACGCTTACCCCATAACATAACATAGCATACCATGAACAAGGCAGTAGTACATTATCAGATAGCCTTTTTGCATTGCATACCAGAAGTCCAGTCTTGTTTGTTACGGATGGATGGTAATGCTAGCTAAATGCACCCATTTCACCGCTTTCTCCATGAAATATATTTTTGGGTATGTGAACAAAAGCACTCTACTTTCTCTGCACTTGTTACATATTACCAAATTTTTCCTAATTGTCACGTTGACAGGTGTCAATATGCCAAGTTTTTAGGGAAAACTTAAAATAATTTGGTTTTTTTTGGAAGTGTATGCAAATTTCCTTATGAAGGAATTCGGTTTTGTGGAGATTTACATGGGATTTTATTATTAGGGACTTTCTCCAGTGTAAAGTAAATTGGAAAGGTAGTATGGTATATTATAGGGATAATTATTATGTGTGTGCGTCTAATGTATATTTAAAAAGTTTTGGAAAAACTTTAGATATTGCTTTCTCCAGAGAATATTGCTTTCTTGAAGTTTGGAAGAGTCTTTTGTAAATGCGTATGTCAAAAGCAAATTAAGATAATGTCCTTAGGCGCTTTTTACACATTTTCTATCAAAATGGACTAAAAACATGTCTTGTGATGCTTATAATGACCGTATTATATTGCTATTTGCTATTTACCGTTATGTACGTTTTAGGATTGATAAGACTCATTTATGGAGGGTTATAATTAGTTGCGAGAAACCGTGCAGCGTAATTGTTATTAAACTAATAATATTTCTTTTGAAATCTATGTAAAAATATAAAGTTTTAGCTTACCTCAGGGAGGGAAGTATTTTTTCAAGATATACGTTGTGACAACTTAGAAAGAGGTGAGGTTGAAACGTTATACAAGAGAGTATATTCTTTTGCACCGTATGGTATTTGCTCCACTCTATCAGATGTAGATTATACTGACCAAACTTATGAATCCACAGGGAACAGGTTATTCTGCATAAATATTTTTTCCTTTTTTACTGGAACAAGTTTATTAGTCGTAATGTTGCTTGTATGGGAACATAAGTTATGAAATTTTACGACCAAGATAGTGGTTGATAATGATGAAAATCTTTGTAGTAGTATATAACACAACCAGTCATGAATTGCGTTGTAAAACTCAACAAATAGTATGATTACTAAAGCAAGTTATTACACGTATGGAGATTTCGTGGTAAGTAAAAGTACTTTTATATGTATCCTTTTTTGCTAGTAACAATCCACTAGAAGACAAAGTAACTTTGGTATAGTTATGCTTTGCAAGAACGCGTGTGTATGTTTCTTCTCTCAGAGATTTTGATTGTACTCTACATGATTTATACTTGTGATCTTATGATCTTTTCGTATGAAACACTCTTCTTTACTTCGTTACGACAAATTTTTTTTATATCTGGTGGATAAAAGAGTTATGAGTGGATGTAGTAATTTAAGGAGATGAAACAAACAATATTACAGATGGAGTTGTGGTGACGATTATGTAGCAACGCTGATGATAAACTGGTCGTTTTGCTTTCTTCTACTTTTCCTTTGTTGGGTTGTGTCCGCTGGTTATCAAATACGGTGGAGTGTATATGTATTACGGACTTGGTAAATTTCCTTTCCGGTTTGGTCTATATGTATGTGGTGGTAACAGTTGTTGTAGTTGGTAATAAAGTAATAATATAGCAGAAGAGCAGTTTTGTCGGTATTTATTTTTATTTGCTGGTTGGTATACACACAGTAAATATGACGTCTTGTAGTTAAGATGACGATGATAATACAAGGGAACAAGCAGCGGTGTGTGACTGTGTATAAATTGTGAATGAGAGAAAAGGGGGTAGAGAGAAAAAACTGGGAAAGACAACTGAGAAAAGCTCCTTTCTCTTTAGACGCTAACTCAGGACTAAAAGTTTTTCAAGCTTTCAGGTTTCACCGAACAATGGAGAGGCTTACAGAGGGGCGGGCTTCTCATGGACGAAGAAGCGAACGTACGGGAAACTCTAACACCAACGTAGAACTCCTCTTCTCTCTCTCTCTATCTTTTGATAATATTATGTTATATCCAGCATCAGCGTTTTTACTCACTCACTATCTATCTCTCTGTGTGTGTTAGGCTTCTCTGTGGAAGTTCATGTATTTTGTATAGGTTTTTCTAGTAGTTTTGTGTGTGTGTGCCGAGTAGTGTCTTGCTTTTGCCGTGTTATGAGATGAGTTGGGGAGACACACATCACCAAAAGCAAGGCAAAGAAGAGTGAACGGAGGAGAGCAACTTACCCTTTTTCCTTCTTCGTTGGAAAAAACTGAAGAACTTACTTTTTGCCTCTGTGTACTATATATAAGAGCAAATACATAGGAAATGTAACTTTTATACGGGATACATATATATATGAGAGCTGCTGCTGTTGCTCTCACGGCTGTCTGCGCTTTTCATTCTTTCTCTTCTCTCTTTGGTTCTCAACTCTTCACTCAAGCCACTATGTGTGTGTGCCCATGCTTCTTTTTCCCTTTCGTCCTTTCGCTTCCTACGTTTTCATATCATTATTTGAAAATGCTTTGCAAGCACATGGACTTCTCACATAAAAGGAGAATACACAACGTTTCAAGTAAGAGTCTGGATAATATGCATGTATAGTTAAAGATATACCGTTTCAAGGAAAATAGACTTTTGTTCACCTTATAAAACTCCAGAGCGGAGAAAGGACTTTTCCTTTCTTCTGCATAAAATAGCAATATGTACAACTGGTCGTAATAATCAGAAAACGGGGAGGTTACTAAAAGCTGATGTGTTGTTGTTACCATTTTTTAGCAGTATACTTATATAAACATACAATACATTATTTACTGGGTTATGTACGTATTCCAATGTTTCCAGAGATTTTCTGTTTTCCTGATTATTACTTCCTCGTATTTATGGGTCTTGTTGCAGAGCTCTAT
>JAHZNG010002032.1:0-20342 GCA_027744375.1 Orchesellides sinensis | reverse complement strand
TTGTATGCATGATATGTTACATTAAAGGAAGCGAGGAAACATATGTATGTAAAGACTTTTTTACAGACAGAAATATTTTATGGATTAAAGGAATCAATGAAAATTCTTTTATTTCTGGTTATAGCTCTCTGACATGTAAGCTGGCGCAGCGGTAATGGCATGACATATCGGATTGCATCAACCTGTGCATTCTAATGGAATGGAGTTTTACTGATCAATGACCCGTAATGAAAATCAGAAAGCATGGAAAAGGGTTGGGTAAACCGTTCTGGAAGAAACTTTAGTTTAAAAAAGCAGTTTTATTTGATACTGCTGGTTACAACGAACTCAGTTTGGATTTTTAAGCTAGGAGAAAGCTTAAATAGTGATTTAAATGGAGGATGAGATACTGGAACATGACTTGGAAGGTAAGCTTTTGCAGTTTTTTTATTGTTACGGAATTTTGTGTCTTTGGAACATTATACATAGTGTCAATCACGTCCAACTGGATCTTTTGTCTTTAAAAAGTTATAATACACTATAGAAATGCTGTTTGGAACATATTATTCACGAAATTGTCATACATATAGCAAATTGCCTTACGTGCATCCTGTTCAAAAGTAGTATTGCATTGCCAAAGTATAAAAAGTATTTGCCATTCATGTTTCGTTCGATTCACCTGTTGCTTCTCTGGCTGATGATGATGATGCACTGGCCGTCCTGATCAGTTATACTTTTACACTTATGTCAGAAAACGGACCACACCCTGCCCAATGGCTAAAAAAGATGATGATGATGCTGATATGTATGTACATACACGATTTTTTACTATTATACTTTAAACTAGTAAAACCGCACGAATCACTGGTTTAAGTATGTGTGCACAGTTTGTGTATACATATAACATAACATTGTTATTTTTCATATTGGTAAAAGAAAAAAATCTAAAATGCATAACATTATGCACACATTCATATTATAACGATCATATTCTCTCCTGGTGTTTGTTCCTTTTGCTTCATTCTGACACATGGCTCATATGGCTCATCATCGTCTTCTTTGATATAATAAAAAAAAGGAGCCCGAGTTGTACTGTATATCCTGTTGTCTTACAGGAAAAAAAGCTGATGCACTTTTATTCTTCGATAATTTTTATAAGTCTGAGAGTCTTTATGCATACCCTTTTGTTTACTGAACTTATAAGAATAAAAAAAGAGGTTCGTTTGCTTTCGGACACACTGTATACATAAAACCATTAAGTAACATTATTCATTCATCATTATCATTATTACTATTTCTATTCATTTACTCTAAATCGTTTTTTGTTCTTTCAAACTCTGTCTATTGTCTTTCATCTTTTGCCGTTGTTGCTTAAAAGAAAGAAAGCATGACAGTCAGTCAAAAAACGAGATTGTCATTTTACATTTTATTTACTCTAAACAAATAATTGTATATATGGTCTCTTGTCTACTTCTTCTCATTTTCTTATACATTAAGATGTACCAGTTGTCCCACACTCACGATTGCAATATAAAGTCATTTTAGATTGAAATGTTTGCAAGTGTCAAAGTGTTTTATATACTTTTTGACGTGTTTCATCCACGTGAAAGCATAACAATTTGATGATGTGATGCGCAAGTTGATATGATATGACGTTAAATTAGATGTTACGTTCAGAATAATGTGCATAAAGTAGCAGGTTGATTTTTATGGCATTTACATTAAAGTTTACAATTGATTGATACGCGTATTAAGTATGCAGACAGACGTCGAAAAAATTGACACGGGCAGGCGATGACCCATAGCACCAACTTAATAACATGTATAAACATAAGGTATAAGCACATACCACACGCACCTGTTATTTAAGATATAGAACCCCGCTTCACTGTCGAAAGATACATTTCCACGTGATGGAAATTAGAAACTAGGAGAGTAATAGAAACACGACAAAAATTCAACAAGTGTTCTTTTAAGAAATCAAGAATAAGTTTATTGTCTCAGAAAGCGTATTCATTTCATGTTTGAAATCTTAACTCACGAAGTGACTCACTTACTGGATCAGTAGAAAGCACTCATAGTCATGATTATTTTCTATCAAGCGAATCAAATTTATGTTTTTTGTGTTTGCCTGTGTGTGAGCTTGTAGCTTTCAGAGATTTGCATAAGGAAACAGGAACGAGAAGGTGTGGCCGAATAAAACATGGACTTGTGGATTATATTGCATGTCGATTGTTGATAGATACTTGGAAATAATAGTGATAATATTATTATTGACTCAAACATTTCTGTTTGCCAGACGGAAAGAACAGTAAAAACAGAGTCGCCTTCGTCTTCTTTTCCTACATGAGATAAACAGAGTTGTGAAGTGACCTCTCAAATGTTTTATTATTTTATATATTTTATTTGATTTTGACATTTGAGAGAAATACTTGGTTATTTATGCTTTCAAATGTTTGTGCGTTTTTTCGTTTTAAATTATTTTCCAAAGCTACATATCTTTTATATTTGACAGGTGTGTTTCAAAGAGAAAAGGCTTGGCTGGGACGATGCGATACAACTACAACATTGTATCATATCGTTTGGATATTATGTTTATATTGCTTATTGATATGAGATGCATTAAGCTGATTTAGAAACACACACGCATAAAATGTTTTAATGAATATTGGACGGAAATTTGAACCAGTTACGGCAAATAATGAGGTAATCAATTCTTGTCATTGTTTTTTATACTTTGCTAAATGCAAGATTATGTCTTTATCCTTTTAAATTTTTAAAGAAGAAGGAGATTACGCACCCACTCAAATATGATACGCGAGCGGTAGTTTTTTTACATGTTGTAATGTTATGCATTTACTGGTATGGCAAAAGATGAACTTCTTTTTTTACTACTGACAAGTTGAAAAGCTGATTGAAGCTTTAGGTCCACCGTCGGTGCAATACTTGTTTGCATAAGTATGGAATTCGATAATGGATATTGCAAGACCAAATATTGATGGATATATCAGTACTTTATGGATTTGCCTTATACATAATGATTACCCTCTGCCACAGAAGATGCACACACATAAACCGTTTCCAATTTGATAAATGGTAGTGGAGGCAGAAATTGCTGATTGAGTTAAGTGTTTTAAGACTTTTCATGTATAATAGCGTTTCAAGCCCAACAGAAACGAAATACATACTTTATACAGACAATGAGGAGGGTAGGGTTAACTATTTCATAGGATAGGGTAAGTTCATAGGATGTTGTGTTGCATTCATTTATTAGGGTTTTACTTTGAGACTTTAGAGAGTTTTTTATTATTGGATCATATGTATCCGTATTTATGTATGTGTGTTTGCAATTTACATTTTAAAATCAAGGATCCGCATAGTGTCTGCGGTTTAACGCATCTGAACTGACTTAGATTGAGCAAAAAATACTGTAGAGGTTACCCGGATGTTCACAAGATATGCATTCGTTTTGAGTACATGCAGTCTGCGGCTTTTTTTGTTTTTGATGCATTTTTTAAGAATAGTATTTTATATTTTATGACAGATGGACGTTATTTAAAATAAGGGATCGCGATTTTTCTTAACCATCTTGTGTATTTTTGGTTAGCCGCTGTTATAAAACAGTACCATTCTTATTATTAGGTAGGGTTAATTTTATTTAGAACAAGGAATGTTACAAGAGAAAGGTGGAAATGTGGGCTGCACTCAAATTCTTTTGCAAGGAAATTTATGCAAACTCGATGAAAATGGTGAGAACCCAACATATATTGTAATATGCAATGGTTATATTTGGAAAATCACAGGTGAAAGCCAGTAATATCTTGTTGAAGAGTCTTATTCTGTTCGTGTGAGGTAAATATCTTAGTAAAAAGTATAAGGTTCGGGAATGCCTTCAGCTTACAAATTTAAGATGCATGGAATTAGTAACACACTGTGTATTTATTTTGTAGGAATAATTCTAACCACATATTTTGCTAGTTTCCCTCAAGGGATTCCAATTTTTTTTAAATCCTGTTTTTCTCTGGCTCGTTCTGCTAATTTAATATAAATCTAAAGCGCCGAGTATCTATATCCTGTTGCTATATTTTTTATATATGATGTTATTAAAAGTTTGCTCATTTTCCTGTAAATCCTGTCATTCAAATGGTTAATCCTGCCTTTTTCTCTGCATGTACAGGTACTGTGCTGAAATGCCATATTAGTATGCATTATTATGCCTTAAATGCATTAATTACTGTTTTGCGTTTGTCTATACCCCTCTAAAAAGGATTTTTTGCCTGTCCATCTCTCCATCCAGGTTTGTATGCATAAGTAATGTCTAATATTAACGATAATGATAATATTGCCTCCCTAATTAATACTCAATGCCCTCCGGAGGAACTCTTCTTCATGCTGTGCATGATGATCATGCTGATGATTTAAGTAACGAGCTTTATACGACTTTGTACAACAAAATGTTTAGTATTCTGCTACAAGAACAGAAGAGTTTAATCACGAAACAAGTACTTATTTTGCCCAGTTGCACAAAAATCTTGTGCATACATGTGTTCCATATTATTAGATGAAAGTTGACTGCGGTAATCTACAAAATGTGCACGTATTACTATCATTATTGTTATTATCTTGAATATATACATACATACATGCAAAACAGGGAGTGAGCTTAAAGTATCAGGGAATTATTTTTTGCCAACTAAAAACCAACAAAAAATGTTAAAACCGCACTCTTCGTCAGTTTACCTGCACTGCACCACTCAAGAAAAAAGTCCGCCTTATATCCATACAATTATGAACCCTCTTCATGAACATCCATCTTCATCTGTCCATCCATTTTATGCCGACTTTTCTCTTGTGGCTTTTTTATGAATTCCTTCCTTACTTGTCTGGCTCAAGTCTGCTTGGTAAAGATATACATACATATACAAATCTATGAACCTAAACGTAGGTACATGCATTTAATGAACGTTTATAAAAAAAGACGAGTGCATCCTTAATTTCCTCAAATAAACATGGGATGATCTTTAACACAAACATTTTTACCCACCTCCAAAAGAAAAAATAACAAACTTGGGAACTTGTTACCCTTGCAATTTACAACCATAAAAGGGATGCATACTGACGAACATTTTTCTGTAACGCCAGGGATTTTGTAAGAAATAGACTGCATCTTATAAGTTCTGGTTTTTTTTGTATGAATATCTTATTTGGATATGTTTATAGGTGCCAAGGAACATGATGTCTAGTTAATATGTATATTATGCATGTATATGCAAAAACTTGTAATTTTATTTAGATTAAGCCTGTGTTAAGAGTGGGAACCGCAAAAATACACCACTGCAACAAGTGGAATTTTGCAAAGATTTTGTTGTCGTTGATTGCACATATCACGATTTACTCTTCTTTCGGGGTAAGTAATACAGGTCTTCGTACTTCATTCCAGAGGTGCATTGCGCCTTAGAAATATTAATGGGGAGTTGCTTTTATTTACTCATATATGCAGACGCTGCTGCATTATTTGTGTGTTTTGTTTGAACAAGGGTTGGAATTTGGAATCGTTTTGTAAAGTATAAATGATCATTTTGCAGCTATCAAATTCAAGACAATGCAGTCCGTTAATGTAACGAATGCAGATTTTTGTAAGCGCACCAAACATAAATAAATACAGATAACGACTGTGTAATAGTCATGATGAGAGGAATTAGAATCATTCTGAAGAGATATGCATACATAGTTGATAATGATGATGATGTTTATACTGCCTGCTCTTCTCATGTTTGCAGTTGATGACGGCAAAAATAAATGCAGTGATGATCAGCCATTATCATCATCAACGTCGTCTTTAATAGGGTTGTCTAGATAGGGTTTTGCATAAAGAGGCGAGGCGTTAGCTGACTGTTTATGCTGGTGTTGAATTGTTTTCTTTTCTTCTGTGCAACAATAAGAAGTACAATTTAAAGAATGGGAAGAAAGAAGCTACATGAGCATACATATACATAGTTTTTACGATGATAATGTTGACTTTGATGATTCAACACAGGTAAAAATTAAAATGCCTAAAGTATTTGTAGTCAATTTTTCTCCTTTTCGTGAATAACAGGCCGGTATGCAAATTTTAACGAATTTATAAGGCAGCAACAAATAAAATGTAAACTGATTCGGTTTAATTCAGAATGTCAAATGGCGTTAACGATTCAAGTGTCACTGATCTGCGATCAAAATTTTAAGATGAAAAAGTTGCGTTATTCAGTCCAGTTTTGTTGGACTGGCCAGGAGCATTTCTTTGAAACGTCGAATTCTTCTTTGATTTATTTCCTGAAAATGACATTTCCCGTAACTTGTTATGTACATATACTTTTGTTAAGTTTTATATACCGTAGTAAATGCTTCAAATTTCAAATTACTTCAAATTTGACGAAATGTAGACAAATACGACGTAGCTTGTTACAATAAGGCAGTATCGTAGAAAGCTACATAGGAAATATTTCATTTCTATGATGAATTCTTTCATGCTACGTACTTTTCATGTCCTAGTCCTGTCCAAGATTCTTGTGGATCGTGTAGTTTCGCTATTTACTTTACACTTTTCCGACAGGTTTTATCCAATTCTCATGTCATAAAACAAAAGGATATATGAACTATTTATGCTTGCAGAAACTGGGAATAAGATTAAATTCTTGTTCGCCATGATCAGCAAGACTGAAGACTTTTTAGTATATAATAGAATAATATGTACTTATGCAATTTATGTAGGGTCGATCGCTCAGTGCGTTATTTACACAGCCACATAAAACAATCATGGAGCCTCATCGATTCCCTTGATACCGTACATTTTCCCACATTAATACAAACCAGACCGCATACACATCGCTGATCCTCTCACACGGGTTATAAAACAGTTTTATCATATCGCGCGGCATGAGCATCATAATGTGATTTTACAACCTGTAATATCCAGCAAAGCTTATTAGAATCAATCATTCATGCACGATCACAAAATATATTATGTATGCTTTTTAGGATTCACTCTACACAAGTACTTCGTTTCAGGGTATTTTGACTCATTTATGTAAATGAGCCCGAAGACACATACGGCTGCAAGAATTTCCATGTAAGTTTTTGATATTTCGCACGCATACTTTGAAAACAGTTGATTATATTGTACTTTTACTAAATACGTTATTTAATTCACATGCATTCACTACATATATACATATATCAGGCTCATTCTTTGCATACTATTCAAATTCAACAAGTTAGGTAATCTTTTTGAATATTCAGACATAAAATTCCTGTAAAATTAACAATCTCCCCAAGAAGCCATTCAGCAAGCCACTAAAATTTGTAATAGTTATACATGGAATATTAAAAAACAAAGGGAAGCAACGTTAGATGACATGTTACATAGCCAGTCTTGAATATATAATGTGATGTGCAGATGACGAAAAGGTTTAGGAATGATAGATTTAGATTTCATTCAGTCATCATAATATTATGTATGCAAAGTGGTACACATCACGAAAAATTATTTTTGTTATTTGCAAAAGATTCTCTGACTGAATAATTTTTCAAGAAGCTCGCCTCACACAGATTGTTTAAAATGTTTTATTTGTTGGTGAAATATACATACATAATATCTGATATTAACAAAATATTATTTTGTATGTAGGCATTGGGTTTATTATAAGAAGATGGCTCCGCATGTTATGACAAGTCTCTTCTTTTGACCACATGAGTTGCTTTACCAGATATCTCTCTTGCCCATGGAAAAGGTCAGGCGAACCAGTCTCCATAAAACAGGAAATCTTGCTTGTGCCAGATAGCTTCAGTTTTTACGGAGGGATGATAGTGATTTATGTCTCGTTTCGCTTTCTGATTAAGTATGTATAAGCTTTTGTTTTTCCTTTAACTACTGAAATGCTATGCTATGCTGATTGTCTATGTTTATGCGTATTCAATACAAATGAAATTTGTGTATACTCTTCCGAATGCAAACATTTACTGAGCTGTTCTTAAACTACTGTGATGATAATGATGAGATGTGGTTAATACTTTAGCAGCATTATTGGACACTCACTGAGCTTTGAATGTATTATCGTAATCTTTATATAAACTACGCATGTGTAATCAAACAAAACAAGGGAAGATTGTTGCTAGTTTTTATAGCGACTAGGCGCAGAGAGTCAGGTAACGTTTTATGACATCGTTGTAAAAATCTAAAGCATCACTAAAATCTCAACTGGTGAGTGGTCCAACGAGACAAGGTGTTCATCTGGCATTGCATTGGTTAGGCATACCATGTGTTCTTTTTGAAGTTGGGCTGTTAAAAAGTCTTAAATTTGAAGACGTGGTAAAATTAGTGTAAAATTTATTTTTCAGCGTAAAAAAAACATGGTACAAACGTTCATTGGGAATAAGGCAACCCTACCTATTAATTTTTAAAACCGATTATTATCACCTTGCATAATATCATTAACTAGTCGTATTCTTTGAGTGGTTGATTAGCTTATATACCAAAAATCTGAAGAAAATTGTTTACCGAACGAAATTAACTTAGGGTGAAATGGGGGTTTTATGGAAATGCCAAATGGCCCTCTGCATAAATTTCCCATTTGGTTCGGATTAACTAATCTTGAGGATTTTTACCTGATTTGTTAAACAGCCATCAATAGTTCAATGCGCAATGGAGCCAATATTGGATTGGACTTTGTATTCAAATATTTCTTGCTAGTTTATTCATTTGACGATCCCTCTCCTCATTCGTTTCAAGCAACACATTCAATAGTCCGACAAATTCCTTTGTTTCTTAACGCAATCCGTCATTGTACGTGGCCTCGCACTTTGGGGTCAAAGAGGGGACATTACACTAATTAAAAATTCATAACAGGCTTCGTTTTGTAATTAGCCCTGACGTTTCGACCATGTATCAGCAAAATTCTAAGCGAGCTAGTCTTTCCTAATACACCGTCTGTCTGGCACAACGCTCTTCGTTTAAAACCATATTTTCATCTCCTTCCATTAACAAACAGGCTATTGACCACTACTACTGCACTGGTTTAATCCAACAATGACGACACATAAAATCCCATGAAAACCCTGCTCAAAAAGTATGAATGAGTCATCACTACCATTTTGCTGTATATAATAGTCAATAGTATAAAAGCGCATGCAAAATGAATCTTCATTGAATCTTGCGAATTTTCTAAGATGCTAAAAAAAGTATGAATGAGTCATCACTACCATTTTGCTGTATATAATAGTCAATAGTATAAAAGCGCATGCAAAATGAATCTTCATTGAATCTTGCGAATTTTCTAAGAATCAAATTACACAAAAAGCTTCGGTCTTCTTCTTCGGCGATGGTGAATTAAATGAAAGAAATGGAATTCAACAGAGAAAAAAATTCGGCCAGTGATGATAAAATATTTGGCTTCAGGCAAGTATCTGTCTGTCTGCACTCATGCGTGATATGGATGTGATATATGCATTATCTGGATCCAGACGGTTATATGCAGTTTCAAAAAGTTCTTACATACGATACTTACGAGCTGCAATGTACGAACATTTTTTGGTTCTGGTTTCATTTTTTATGTTCTGAAATAATAACCGCAGCATTGTTAAGTTGTAAGTCCACTACTGTCGCTATTTAATTTTGTCATCTTCAGTTTCATTTTTTCAACATTATTTGCAAATTGGTAACAAACAGAGGATGCAATGCAAATGAATGAAAATTCTAAGAATTAAAAATACGAAACCAAAATGCATATCTGATTTTGTTGTAAGACGCCACTATATTTTGTGAAAGTGTTGCAAAAGACGCTATATTGGGTTCAGACAGCATTAGTTAGTTTGTTCAGAAGGAAAGGGTTAGCTTGTTAGATTGCTTGAAGTATAGGAGCACAGCTCTTATTTAGTTGAAGGCATATAATCAATGCCACGTTTTGGTAATATTTTTGTTGTGCGATAAGTTACCAGTGTGATATTAGTAAGCGTATTTTTTAATGTAGTCATAGTTCAACATGTGCATAGGTTAGGTTGATGGTGATACGTTTCCTTTCAAACTTTAGATCGCTCTTGCTTGCTCATTCTCTTTGTTCAAATTAGCTTCGGCTCGTTTTTTTGTCATTTTCTCGTATCCGGGTTCGGTTTTTTCTAGACTGTTATTTAAAGTTATATGCAAATGTATGGAAGCAAAGACAAGTTATATATGATACGCACCAGTTGATGATGACAGCCTGATGTAATCGACAGGTAGCTAATATATTTACTGGCCGAGTATGATGCTGATGACAAGACACCTTTTTTATATACAGGTATCCAGAAGACTTTTTGGTTTGCATTGAGAATTTATAGTTTTGGCTTGGCTTGTTCTCAGAAAGACACAAATTTACCTGAATGTCTTAGTGCGCCTGCAATGTTAATTTGATTGCAAGAAGCAGTTCACCTTTAGCTTCTTGTGTGGGATCAAGCCAAGATCTAGAATGTTAAAATGCTATGTGCTGTGTATATTGCATGCCTAAATACATGACATTACAAGCTCTCCTGAAAAATTGTTTTGTATTGAGTTTCGGTGCAAAAAGTTGTAACTAAAATGTGCTGTTTGCAAATTATTGAACAAGAAAGGAGTCAGCGAGTCCAGTCCCATTGAATCGCAGATTAATGAAAAAAATGGTATAATTTGTACTTGCAGCCTAACAAAGTAAATCTCACAAGCTAAAAAGTCTTCCGTCAAACCGACTGGGTATCAGATTGACGTAGGTAATGGGCAAGTTTTTTTTGTTGTAGAAATTGAATCATCTCTGGATCTAGATTTAGATTATGAACAGTTTTTGGTCTGGTCTATAATTTGTATGCGATGTGAAGAATTTAGACAGTTTTCTAATCCACTCTCAAAATGAATGAAAGAGTTTAAAGGTTTTAAGCAAATACGGTTACTCTCATAATGTAATTTGTATACAGCTTCTTTGATGTTATCCTTATTTACGGCTTTATGTATGGTAATTAAATAATTTTTTTTTTAGTTTTTACTCAAAAGCTTGTTGTTTATGAATGCGATCATTCTCAGCTTGACTTCGCCTTGTCAATGTCTTGCACACGCTACCTAAGCGTAACATATGTTTATTTTGTCATTTTTCAGGTGTTTTAATGGAGTTATCCCTCCCATCTCATCCAGTTTTTTTCTAGATAGATAAAGAGAAATTGTAAAAAAGAATTTTATCAGACGGCCTTGCTAAACGGATCCTCGAATAGAGGTGTCATAATAATAGCAATAAAAAATGAACTTGTTTCGAAGTATTTATATATGCAAATCGAAAAGGATATAGTAAACATGTTGTTTGTTACATATACCCTGGAGTACAGAGGTGAAAAATGCCTTCAGTCAAAATAAATATTATTTCCTTAAGACAGCTTCATTCCATTCCGCATCATAATTAAATTATGTCCGTAACAGTTTTGGACTAATGCAAATGTAATGTAGGTCATAAATTTAAGCTTTCAAGATGGTTTGCATGCTTACTTTTGTCAAGTCGGATTATATCTATGTATGTCAATGCAAATGCGACTTTTTCCTAGTGCTTCATATCCATATCTTCTTAAAATACCAGGACCACAGACAAACACTGAATTAGTCGTAAAACATAGAATTGTATTGGTTTCTAATCAATGCATAAGCAACTCCAGGCCAACTTTTTATTAAGCAGCGAAAGCGAAGCTGAAGATGCTTTATTATTATAAAAAACGACAGTCACTCTTCACAATCGATCAGGTGAACATAATAAACTTATTTATTATCATTTTTCTGTCTTTACGCTTCTTTTGTAATCCATGCAGACAGTAGAAAACAAGTAGTCGGTTCCATCATCTTTTAGGAACTTTTTTGTATTCGTTGGTGGTGGTGGTTGTTTTAGTGTCGTTGGCGGAAAGCTGGTTTTTATGTTGGTGGCAACCTCGGTTGGCCTTTCAAGGTTCTTTTTAATAAAAGCATATATAATATTTAATGCATATCTATATATTATATAACAATAAATCCTGTTGAGTGTCCTGGTCACTGTAGTAGTCATTTAGTAACAACAGGTTGCAGATTTTTTCTTCTTTTGCTGTTCTGCCTGCTGCAGCGATAACTATAGCTTTCAGTTGGCACTTATCATTCAACTAAACTTTTTTTAAACTTCATTACTGATTTTGATTTCTATTAAGAAAAGGCGTCATGTGGGAAACAACTCATTCACTTGGTGTATCCCAAGTTATTTGCATAATATGTATTGCATTTTTGTATATATTTTGTGTACATGTTTTCCATCATCTTAATCTTGACATGCATTACTCTTTCATACACATCACCGTTTCTCTTTGGCACTCCAGATAATTTGCTCTATTTCCATATTTACCTCATAAATTACCAATTTAAGATTCATTGGTTCGGCTTCGATGAAATAAGGCAACCGAGAAAAATCATGTCGCTTTCATATGTTTTTAATTAAGTTGAGCGTTGATTGACTGAGGGTTTGCTGTATTCGCTGTGTGTTCTCACTTCTTTAATTCTTAAATGTATTTATACTATAAGATGGAAGGAATAAATTATGCTTCAGGAGGAGTATAAGATATTTCCCTTAAGCATTACTCGTCATTTAGATGGTGAGATCCAAGATCCGTCTTATATGAATGACTTTAAAAAAGTCCTTATCACGATGCTTGCTCATGTTCAAAATTACATTCGTGATGAAACCAGACAAGATCACGGAATTGATCTGATTTGACGCATGATTAACACAATACAAAAAAGCGTGTATATGTGATGGAATGAATGACAAAAATTATGATGTGCCTGTATGTGATTTGACTGTTTATAGGGCTATCTCCTATTAATGAAGATGGTTCCCTAGAGCATTTGATTGTTAAAGAATAGGCAGTTTTTAAACATTCTGATTCCCATCTATTCCTCTGCTTCATCACCATATTATTTGAATATATAATATGTATAGGCATTTAGATAACTGCAATCAAAAACCTCATTGTCATTCGGTTCGCTCTGAAATGTTGCAGTGAGTTAACCAAGAACCAACCCTCAAATAAAAAACCATTTGTTTGTGATTGCATTCCCTTGGAGCAAGAAAAATCTATCACCTGAACAATACCTAGCTTATATACAAATATACAAACACAAACAGCTTTTCCTCTACTGCTGATTTCTTCTTGATTAGTATCATTTTAGCCGATTGCCTTTATTTATGTGCATGCAAGATTCATATTGCAGTAATGTCTATATACAAAAATAAAATAAATCTTTTTATAGTTTTTTAGAGAATTTCTATTATCCATGTTATAATGTCTTCTTTTCAGACACGTCTTCACCACCACTTTTCCACTCACACGACCCCACAAATCACTTAACACAATGTACTTTAGTCCAGTGGTCAGTCTGGTCAAGGAGGTCTGCATGCGATTGCATCGCTTACACTGTACTCTCCTTCGATTTTTTTGTCACTTCCACATTTTTTCACCATAAATTGACCACTGTAGCTGAATTTGACTGCTGTGATGGATGATAGTCCGCTCCCCAAGAACCTTTCAACTTTATCATTGGCCGCAGTCCATTATATTCATGATAGTTAATTGTGTTCTTATTAATATGAACCACACATATGTACACATAAAGCATTTTCCCTCTGAACAATATATGCTAATGTGAGGAGATGTTATGCATTTTTGTTTCACATCTTGGAAAACAATTCTTACAATTCTTATCTTTTGATATTACTGACAGTGAGATGATAATAAGGACGGGATCTCCCATTGCTAACAGTAGCACGGAATAAAATTTATTTGTCAGAATTTGCATTAATATACCATTTACGAGCCACAGTGTTCTTCTTTTTTCTCTTTCTCTCTGCTCATTACTATTGCCCGTTGTTAGAAATCTATATTTCATTGCATGATATGTGTGTGAGAATGATTGAAAATATTGTAATAAAACGCCATGCAGTTTTCAAAGACGAACAAAAACAAAAGCAGCAAGATGCTAGCTAGATTATAGACTGCCAACAGCTTGCTTTGAGTATGTACATCAGTAAGAATCACCGCGACACCGACACCGATACTGGTATCCTGCGATTCCTCCCATCAACAAGATCAGGACAAGATGAAGAACAACACAAAATGTTGATGAGTCCTATCTACTTTTTCTAGTATAACAAAAAATACAAAAGGTGAACTTCCAAAGTGGTGTAGGATTAATGGGAATTAGACATGAGAGAAAGAAGTTTTATTCTAGAAAAAAAAGTATCACAGTAGCTGTTCTAGAACCACAGGAGGAAAAGAAAAGTCTTTTCATAAATAATAGTTTGACGAAAATTTGAAGTTTTCACATATAATGTAGAATAGTCGTTCGTTGGGTCTTGTACACTCACCTTTATAAAATTTGTAAGTAGTTTGTATAGTGTTGAAAATATCAACCCTTTGTTTTCATGTATCCTGCTGACATTTTAAATTACTTTAGTCATCAGTTACATAATATTATGCAAACAGTTTTTAGTTTGTTAATGATATGTGTAGACTCCACATAAAGTGGTCTACTGCAACTGGTAGTAAATAACGAAAGACTAGTATAAAATAGAACGATAAAATATTATAATGCGAATTCGTTATTATGTACAGCAACTACTGCACCTTCCCTGTGTTCTTAAAGTATGTCTTCAAAGGGTTAGATCAAGTTGGATTTATAAACAAATCTCACATCATCTAGTCTGAATCTGACTTTTTAAGAAGAATGTCTCATTGGATTTTGGTATTACAAATACTTTTTGTTGTCAGTTTGCTAGAATTATTGTAAAAGGAACAGCAGTGCCAATGTACAATGCCCTTTTTAACCTTATTTTACCAGACTGGAGATGTGATTGGAATGATGATGAAAAAGAAAGAAACAAGAAACCTGATAATTGAATTCCCAACGACTTCAATAAGATGTACATATAAATAATCTATCAAACTTGAATGAAAGAAGTAAAGGGCCGATGTTGATTTAGATTGTCGATTAGCTCAGAATCTATTTGCTGTAATCCGTTTTGTATCGATTATAGACTGGTATTGACAGACAGTATAAATTGTAATCGGTATACTAAACATGTTATGTATACACATACTTACATTATATATTATGTAGGTGGTGACTAGGGGAGAAAGCATGGTAAATGCAGTTTTTTGTGTCTATGCACTCGGGAAGGCAACAATTGAGCTGATAGCTGATGACAACTGCATATAATTTGGCACTGTAATGAAGTAATGGCTATGATATAAATGTTATGATCTGATCTTATGTAGATATGCGTATGCATAATAAAGTACAGAGTTAAAACATCTCCTGCAGCAGACATGACAACTTAATACCATCAGACCAGCATTAACGTTTTTTACGAGATGACAAGAGTGTGTTGTGAGTGCAAAGTGGCAGATCTTAATCTGTGGCTTAAAAATGTATGTGTGTATTTTTATCGACTTTTTTTCATTTAAAGTATCTACGATGAAATGTAAGCACCCTAATAAATCTGCGTGTGGGTATATTCTGGATTAACTCGGAGTTCTTTCTTTGCTTACACTTATGCAATGCGATTCTTCTTTGATCTAGAAGGGTTAGAGATAAAGACTTTATTGAAAACTTTTCATAATAGTACATAAACTATATACAAGCGTACAAGAGATCAGCCATGATTATCACCTGTGATCCCATGATTTTTATCTGTCATCGTGATCTGCTCTGACAACTTGATGACACTTTGTAGGTTCAACCTCAACCTGTAGGATGGGAAAAGTTGCATATGGAGCAAATCAGACTGTTCTTGTACCTTCTAGGCATTCACAAATATATTTGTTGGGCTAGGTTCTGCTATTTCTGCTTTTAAATGTGTAGATTTGTGTAGATTTATTCGGGAGGGTTGTGAAAATGAATGAATGGGCTGTGGTCGCTGTGTAGGATAATAGTGATCCAGTTTCTTTATTCAGGGATGGGCTAGCAAACCATTTAAAACTAAAACGTCAGACCTTCAATGTGGAAGAATGAATAAAGTTGGCAAAGTGTAATAATTAAAAGGTGGAAATGAGCCTATTGTACTTTTCTTGTCATTTCACGATTCGGCAACCTGCATTGAAAATTTCAGCCTAGTTTGCCCATTATATAAAAAAGCCATACCACATATTCAGCCTGTCTTCTCCGCTCTGCTCCATGCAATTTCCAATCTCGTAAAACATGATTAAAAGTACAAATCGAATAACTTCCATAAAAGGTCATGTGCATGGACCCATCACACCATAAATTATCATTTTAATGCATATATACCTATCTGCATACCTCTAGGATAATGCCAAAGTTTCTTTATTTTCTTATTATTACACTACAACGCTTGGCTATGTACTTCTTCAGATGCAGATGTAGTCGCAGTCAGTAAGAAAATAAATATGTACAGATGTGGTGTTAGAATCGCCATATAACGGACAAGATATTATTTTATATTCCTTTTTTGAAAAGGCCGACATCATCATAAAAGAATGCTGAAAATACCGATACCGTGCCATTATTACATGTATGTGATTATCATTACCACAGTGAAAATCTGCCATTTTATCTATTCTTTTCTAACTTAAAGCATCTTTTTGCCCTGTCAAGTCCATCCAGGTTTTATACGCTTTTGTTCCTTATAGCTTATAGTGTGTAGTATACTATATATACAAGTTTCTAACGTGTACGTTACATTTTGTTTAAGAAGAAATCAGACTGAGTATATATCTCACAAAAAAACTTACTCTTACTGATAAAAAAGACAAGGAGTAAACACAAGACACCACTTAAACTTGCCTAATAATGGCCGTTTTTACACGTTTACATGAAATATAATCGCTTTCGGTGCTTAACTCCTCTTTTTTACTTTACAATGCACGCTATCCTACTTTTCGTTGGTTTCTAGTTTCTATTTCTTGTTTTATACGATTTTAAAATAATAGGTAATGCTGCCCCGTTGCGTACCTATGTGTATTGTACCTTTTATGCAATTTCACAGATGATGATGTGGTAATAACAATATACATTACCCTGCCTGACCGAAAACAACAATAATGAGTTCGAAGAAAGTGAACAGCGATGAAGAGCCAATTTTTTTATAAGTTGAAAGGGTAAAGGCCACCGGCTGGCGATTATTTATTTCCATTGGCCTTTCTTTCGTATATACTTTTGCTAGGAGCTGAGGAAAAGGCAGTGAAAATTTAAAAGTCAAATTAGTTGAGGAGAATAGAATAGAACATTAATCAATAGTTTATTATAGTAGTAGCGCATCCTCTTTACAAAACTTATTTGTCCTGGAGTCAACAGCATTATGATTATATTGTAACGTTTTTAAATAAAACTGAAATGTAAAGTAAGCATAACTTGCAATAAATCCTTTAATACCTACGTATTAAATATTATGGGCACCTTTGAACAAATTTTTAACGTTATCCACGACGAGTGTCTGTTAATGTATCTGAATTTAACCTGTTGAATTTGTTTTGTATTGCCTGTTCGTGACAATATTATTTTCTCCTGTGACTCATGTACCGTGTCAGTACTGATTGTTCACGAGGGGTAAAAACCTGTGATTGTTGTCGTTTGACAAGTAAATTGCTTGCATTCTCATATGTACATACTTTATTTATCATTTTAAGTGTCAGCTCAAAAGTGACCTAATGTGTTCACTATACTCATTCCTGACTTTTGCACATGCCGTCAACAAAAGTGATTGTGGCAACGATGACATATGGCTACTAGTACTGGTTAGTTATGGCGTCTGCTTGTATCACAACGGTTTTTGTGTGCTACATATATTATGAAGGAGAAGATTAAGAGAGGTTGATTTATGCAACAACAATTATTACTTGATCGGGCTGCAAGTTTAGTGGGATTTATGTATGTATTGAATTCAAAACAAGAAGAATGGCTTACGGCTTATCAAAAACCAAGGAATAAAAACTTGTTGACTTTTATTGGCGATTTTCCTACATACACATAATAAGTACAGCATCATGGTTATTAGGAAATTTTTGATAACGCACCGTCATTCGCATTGTAAAATGATGCATTGCAATTCTGCAACTAAACTTCTCGAGGGTGGACTCCTCCCCGTTAAAAACTTATTCTCAGTCATAATATGCATTCTAGTGCTCAAAATAATACGCCTGACAGGCTTTCTCTTAAATATGATTTTTTCGGCTTTGCCTGCGTTTGTGGATCCTGCTGAGTCTGATTTGATTACTGGTGAAGAATATTATGTATTTGTGTGGTATATATACATAACATATATATATTATATCAAATTCACATCCTCAACGAATCGGTTTAGGAGTAACCACAATCGTTCAATAAAAATGATTATGAGGATGCTCATTCACTCTCATCGTAATCATTGTCTTCTTTCTTAGGTACATCTATATGGCTCTTATCAGAAATCAGTATATAGCTAGACAAGACCTTAAGCAGTATACAATCTGAAGTTTTTAGCGAAAACAGAAAAACTCACGAAGTAGTCTAGGAAGAGGAAAGTTCTTTAGTTTTTATAACTCGGTCGTTGTCTCATAAGCCTTGTTTAAACCCAGATCAGCATTACAGACGTCTTTGTGGGAAAGGGGAAGGGGTTGTACTAAATATCGGACCTTGAATAATGTGCTTTGCGATTTTGTTTGAAAATTAGATTCCAGATTTTTTCTTCTCAAAATCTTGATATAAACTTTTGTAGCTGTGCCATATTATATATCAAGTGCAACAACAATAATGCAATACGTAATCACAGACGAATCAGTTTATCAACATTGTGAACGATTCGCCAATGCACTGTACAGTTTCTTTCTAGATTATAAATGGAATGAAAGATAAGGAAATATTTTGGACAGGATCATGATTTGATTCAGTTCACATTTTTAAAATTGCTGCAATATAATATATGTGGTACGTTAGTTTTATAGCTGGCTCATGAATTACATGATAATGTTTTTATGACATTCATCAGAAATTTAATTCGCTTGTGCAAATAACACATTGAGTCCAAATGCAGCCACCCGTGAGAGACGGGAGATGCATTTTCTTATGGATAGATTACTATTTGCTTATAGCCCGTCATAAATTGTGGGAACTACATGATATTTCTTTGAGCTCAAACTGATGAAATAGGGATGAAGGGAAAGATTGAAAATGGAGATGTGATTATCTTTCGTTCGAATGGACAGACCGAAAACAGAATAGTCCGACTTGTAAAAAATCCGTTGAAAAGCAAGTCAAATCTGAAGCTAATCTTTTTACTTTCTGCAAGGAATAAAATGGCGTGTGATCTCTACTTACCTTTCCTCTGGTTTAGTGTCTTGCGGTACATTACGTTTTTTAAACTTGTATATGGTTTACCGACTGATACGCTTGTTGTGTTTTTAAGCAGGTATACATAATACTTGGCATCAAGTTTTTCGCATTTTTCTTATGGATTGGTATCATTCGCCTGTGTGTGTGTGTCTGATGACGGTCAGCACCTCACGAACAGGCAATAATCATAAAAATAAATTAATATTGCTCCTAATTGATCTACATCTTAGTTGAAGTATTATGGATCGTTAAACTTGTCTGGCTCCTTTTAGAAGAATTCAAGTGTACGTGGATTAATCATTAAATACTAAAAAAACACCTTTGAGTAGATGGAACTATATAGCAAAAAATATCCATTCATATTCCGCATGCGCTTTGGCAATATATTAAAACGATCTGTGAGGCAAAAAAAAAGTTAAAGGAGGTGAGGGTGAGGTGCGATACCCTTATCATCTATTTTTTATATGGAAGTTGGAATAATATTCACATAAAAATGTGGTTTTGTTGCAAAAAATTATTTCCAGATTATGATGACCATTGTGTTGGAGTATATTGCATTATGTATTTGCACCGTACATCATTTGTTTTAAAATCATATTTTTTTAAACTGCCTGACAGATTATTATTCCTGGCTGGTTGTGTGCATGTTGGTAGGTAGAATGATATGATGTGGGTGTGATGTGTGATATATTATGCTTTCATGGTTCAAAATTCACTCTCAGTTCAACCTATCTGTAACATTTTTTATATATAAGTAAGTACATTTATGTACATTAGTTCGTTTTGTTGTATATTACTATAGAAGTGCATATGCATGACGGATTGTTCTTTCCTCTCTGATTGATCCCGATCTCCTGCCAACAACCTGACAATCTTTAGTTAATGAGTGTTAAAAGTTAGGCTAAAATACCATGAAACATGATTTCTTCATGGAGGAGGCTCATTATAGCAAAGTGTAACATTGTGGAAAAACAGATATTCATCTTTTCCCCTAGAT
>JAHZNG010002031.1:0-20977 GCA_027744375.1 Orchesellides sinensis | reverse complement strand
TAATATACGGTGTATAACACAGCTTCCTGCTAGAAAAGGAATAAGTTTGAGAAAGAAAGTGAAGAGGAAGAAAAGGGAGAGCAGAGAGAGGTTTGTGTGGATATAGATATATACAAAGCTACATATGCCTTTAAAAGCATGGGCATCATCATCATCATCATCATCATCATCGCCATCATGCTCATCGTCAACATCCGAACGTCGCGACTATCTTAGCCAGCCACACAGATACATATGCACACACACGAAGTGGAATGGGAGAACGTTGTTGTAGTATTCTTGTGAAAAGAAGAGAGAGAAGGAAAGGAACGAAGAAGAAGAAGAGCGTGTGTGAGCAATTTTGCTAGTTACAAGGGATGAGACTAGCTTTCTCTTCCTTTTTCTGTATGGCTTGCTTGCTTACTTACTTACACACACACACACAAAGTGAGACAAGGAATAAAAAAAAGTCTCAAAGGACCGGTTTTATACATGGCATTCATTCCGTAAGCGCACACTGACTGAGGAAGAGAGAGAGAGAGTAAAAATATTTTGCGCGAGTCGGGAAAAGGAAGAAGGGGAGAGAAAAGAGTTTTTTAGACGTTGCCTTGTCTAACTCCACAGCTCAGATCTTGATCATCCTCCCATCCGCTCACACACACTCGCTCACATCATCTCTCTTCCATATTTAGTTACACATCTCCTTTTCTATCGTCATCATCATCTCATAATACATTGTATACTTTCTCCTGTCCTCCTTTTACAAAAACTTTCACCGTCGATAGTTTTCCATAGTCCGGTTGTAGTCATCATTTTTCTACCTTCCACGTTTCAGTTTTCCGTCCCAAAAAGCAGGTTAGCAGTAGAAAACTCGGAGTTTTTGTGCAAAACACTGAACAAATTGTGTGAAGCGAAAGTAAACTGTGTTTTATATCTTATTCATCATCATCATCCATGTTGTAAATCATAGAAAATAAATAAATAAGACTGAGTGAGTGAAACACTTTTGATTTCGACATGAAAACGTGTCAAAATTTGTGCCCACTTTATAAGATGAGCTGAGAGTGTCGTCTGAAAAGCGACAGCTTTTTTTATTAGCGTCCACACATCTCTTTCGTTTGACATGTCTGGATGAAACAAAAGTGAGCTCAGAGAGGATGTGAAAAGTGGCGGTAGCTTGATGCTCTTTTCCACGAAAATAAAAATAAAAGTGAAACAAAAAAATAGTTGTGTACATTTAGGAGAAAGCTCTTCTCTCCTGTCATGTGTTCATTTACACATGGCTGAATTGGGAGAGAGAGAGAGAGGGAGAGAGTGAAACGATATTGTGAAAAGGCTCTCTCTCTACTCTCCAAAAAACGGACTAAAATATATACAGTAAGCCTTGGGGGGACAACCTTCCCAAGAAGCCTGCAGACTTTCACCAGTGCTTAAAAGTCACTTTATCCTCCACACGTCCTCTTATCTTCTTTGTGTCCGTGTGCGCATTTTCAGCCCGGCTAAGACGCTCCCGGAGTTTAACTAGAGCGCCAACATTAAAAACTTTGCAAATTCATTCTAAATATGCGATTGCATACATTAAAATGATGTAATTTTTTTGTGCAAGTGATAAAAGAGAGTGAAAACTATCCCATTTTTAGACTGGTTCTCTAAAACGGATCAAGTGAAACGTGCCAATTCAAGAAAAAACGAGAGAAAGTACATGTATACCATTAAGGATAATACTTTCATCCACTTTCACCCAAATAATAATAATATTCTTCATGATATGCCATGCCACTAGCAATTCAAATTGTCGGCTTGTTGTGTAATGTATGGCGGATAATAATGAACACGCCAAAGAGCTTTGTTCTCTTGTAATTTTATCCTCCTTTTCCCACCACGCTCCATTTCCTTTCCCCTCTCTCTCTCTCTCATTCTCCTATCTTGTTGCTCTTCTCTCATCCTCTCTCCATCTCACGTTACTTACTTTCTCCAAGTGAGTGTGTACCACCAAAGAAAAAAGAGTAATGTAAAGGATTTATGCTAGTTGACAGTCCTCCTTTATTTTTTTCTCCTCAAAAATATATAAAAAAGGAGAAAGCACGTTAGCATCAGGATTTTTTTGTGTGTGCGCCTCCCATTTCATGACTTCCACTGAAATTACCAAGTGAACTCCACGTTTTTTTAACTTTCTTTGAATAAACCTTATTTTGTTATACTCCCAGTAAAACTAGTCTGTCGTCAACTGTCACAAAAAGAGAGACTTTTTTGGTGAAAGGTGCAGTCTTTTCTGAGAATCAACTTTCTCTCCTTTCACCCATTCTCCTTAGTATTTTTTGGTCACCTGTTTTGTCTGGAGTATATGGTCTCCTCCATGAACCCCACATAGTTTCCTCCATATTTTCCAGACACGTCACTCAACCCACCTTTTTCATCTAGCTTGTTGTAGACGGATATGACCCTCAGCTGCAGACTTTTGACAGGAACTCTCCCGGGAGCACCCTTCACCACTTGTACTCTTTAGCATTCACAAAATATATAAGTATTCTTTTGATCTAACTTTTTTCCCCATTTCAAACCAAGGATGAGCTCATTTCACCAGCTGTGAACCAACAAGAAGAAGACGATCATGTGTCATAATATCTCTTTGGTGGATTAGCCTACTCACACCATGGCATGCTGTTTTCCCCTTGGGGGAGGCAATTTAAAAAGTGAACACAAAATGTACTACCATCACCACTAGTTCGCTTGTATACCTCCCCAACAATGACTAAAAAGAGTAGGAAAGTAGGAGGAGTTAGTATACCACTGTTAGTTTCCTCCCCTCCTTATCCTCCATCCACCAAAGTCCTCTCTTGGGCAATAAGAATATAAAAAGTTATCTTTTTGATAAATCATGAAGACTGCTAGCTTATCCTCATCTAGTGTCCAGTATCCATTCCATATTACCTGTGAATTTATTATCACCAACCTCCTGTCCTTATCACCCTTCCCTCCACATCCTTCCTCTGGATAACACTAGAAAAGTTGGAGACAGTCGGCTAATTATCTAGACACCTCTGTTCCTCCGAATGAAAATGGTAGAAGCAATTAGCACAAGACGTGAGTGAAATCACGAGCAAGCCACGCAAATTCCCACTGGTGCTCTGAAATAAAAAAAGGGGTTTTTAAAGCCAAGGAAAATATTTTTGAGAGAAAGTCAAAGAGAAAGTAGCCGGTGAAAAATGTTTTTAAGGCGTGACGACAACAACGTGTTTTAAGTGTGCGTGTTTTGTGTGCGAGTGTGCGCGCGCACAGTGGTTACAAGTGTAACCATGAAGACTCTGATTGCGCCTCACAGTCTGTTCACACTTTGGCAACGGGTTGCTCTCGTGCTGGCAGTGTTGGTTGTAGTTTTGGTGGTCACTGTAAACGAGACGTCGGCAAGTTCCCAACATGGTGCTAGTAGTAGGGCTGTCGCCGGGAACGGCGGTGGCGGCGGAATGCATAGGAGAGCCGCCCTGGCTCCGGCAGACACAGACTTGGACGACGATAACGACGACGAGGACGTTGATGATGGTCAGAATGGTGTCAGTGTGGCCCTTCGCTTGTCGGGTGGGACTGGCACTGGATACACTGACCTCACAGCTTCCTCTTACAATAGGAATAGTAATAGTAACAATAATAATAATCACACCGACAAGCCTTTGCTCAATCCGACCGTCTACCAGATCGGCGGGGTCTTTTCCAACAATAAGTCTATCTACTACTTTAACGAAACAATCATGGTAAGTGCTTTCTCCCCTTTCACATTCACAAAAGAAAATCTCGGTGAGGGAAAAGGCATTTGGGATAAAATGAATATATTTTGAGCATGCAAGGCTAATCTCTAAATTAGTGCCTTTGGGACTCACACAAGGAGCAATAAAAAGCGTGCAATGTTATTATACCTTTAGCACGTCTCAATGAAAACGTTTGGGTCAGCTTGTCTCTTATGCTTTCTCTTTCCCCCTTCAATTCCAAACAACAATGCTTTCTCTCTGTTGTAAATACTCGTTAGAAAAAGAGCTTAAGTTCAATTTAGCATGCGATTTTTAATTCTTTAGTGTAAGTTTTTTCTTTGTTAGGCCAACTCGTGTGCGTGCTTGGAGCACATGGTCATTACAAACGCATTCCAGTAAAAAAAAGTTTGTTCTTGTGCCTTCTAAAAAAGTTGGTAATATATTGGATTATGTTTGGGATGAGAATGCACAGGAATAAAGTGCAGTTTGGCTTTTCCAGCGAAAAAAAGCTAATTGTTTTTTACAGGGAGGGAGTAGGATGTTGTTTAGAGAATAAAGGGAATTTGAGAGGGGCAAAGAAAAAAATCATTTTCATTAAGGATATTATAGGGATATGTGGAACAAGAGAGGTTTTGTGAAGGAATGAAGCTTCTGCTGCTCAACAACTTTCAATTTGGTTGGTTTATGAGGTCAGCTTGATTGAATTTTCTGAAGTCAGATAGGTACATGCAAGTACTACAGTAATGTGTTGCAAGAGAAAAAAAAAACAAATTGTTTTGTGGAAAGATGGTACAGAAGGAAATATTGGATTTTATGCAATAACCTCTCTTCTACATATACACACACATGTCCTCGTAGCCTATTATGACAATAAAAGCGGAAGTGGAAAAAAATAGTGGAGTCGTATGGCTTTTTAAGCTAAAATGAGATCATCTTTCTCTTCCAGCAATCCAATTTAAGAATAAGTTTGAAGAAAGTAGGCCTTTTTTGAATGGGCGTTTATGTTGGAAATAAGATAACAACAAAATTTTAGAGAAACACAAATAGTTTCAGTTTTGTACCAAAAATTTATTCTGGTTTTTATTTTGATCTTATTTTAAAATGACGTTTGGATCCGCTAAAAATAACATGCAACTTATCTACCTCAATTTTGAACCAATCAAAAATCAGTATTTGTTTCAGTTGTCATCGTATTTTTCACACTTTTCCCTCAGAAGACGAAAAAAACTAGCGGTTTTGTGATTTTTTTGTTCAATGAAAAAGAAATGAATGAGTGATATTGGATCCCAGATTTCTTTTTGGTGAATGGTGAAAGAGGAAGCGGGACAAAAGCACAAAGAGAGAGATTGTAAAGTAGTGTGTGGTATTCCGGATAAAATAAAAAACTGACATTTTTTTGCTCACTCAAGAGGAATCAACAAAGGGAGAGGTTCAAGCATGCATGCGTACGCACCATACCTTGCATAATATATTATTCCGGATGTGTTTGAATGATCACAATAAAAAAAATGCTGGGATATCTACCTACACACGCCACTACACCTTCATTTCTTTACCAAGAAAAAAAATCATGCATGACGTGCTTTTTTGTTTGGTTTGTTTGATGTATAATCATGTCATTCGGATTCCATAGAATTTCTTGGGGATTTCCCCGTTCCCGACTTGCCTGCATATATATTGCTGGCAAATGACAATATATGTATGCGTGTAGAAGAGGCAAGATGATGAAACTAATATTGAAGAAAGCCTAAAGGAGAATAAAACAAGTGCCCTTTTTATTATCTTCTGGAAAAGCACGTTTAGCTTGAACGAGTTGTCAATACAATCTTGTATTAATATGTATTGAGCCAAATGGAGTATTAAGAATTGGCTGAAAGTGACAAAAAATAACAGGGATTTGCTTGGAGTGGGAGAATGCTTGATTCTTATTCCAGATTGGAGTTTTTATATTGTTTGGCAGAAAGAAGGTGGCTGGGTAAAAGTTGGGGAAAGCATTGATTGTCATTAAAAATGTAAATAATGTTGTTTGTAATTGCAGCATCTCAACTTTAACATGAAGTATGTACAAGATGGAACCACACTGATCGCCTCACCCATTCTTATGGATCCAAATCCTATTAGGACTGCAATCAATGTCTGCGATTATTTGATTAAGAAACAGGTAATCAAAAACAAGATTAGTCAATAATCATGCATATATGCTATTCAGTCACACATATCAAAACGCACTAAATCTTGCATCCGATTTGAACCAGTTTATAAGTTTGATGGGAAATGAGTGGAAAGCGGGTTTGAGAATGCTTTCGTCTGAACCAATTTTTTATATTCTTGTTTCCCACTCCATTTCCTCCGCACAGAGCTTTCAGTGACAAAGGAGGAAATAAAAAGCAGAGAGCGGCACGTCACATCACACCCATACTCTCGTAAAAAAGAGAACAGATACATAATGAAACGCATTTGAGGGAATCACCGTGTAAAATTGGATTTTTTTCACTTACCCACAAAACTTATTATTGCGTACAAATCCTCTTTCCTTTTTCAATCCCACCCAAAAAATACTATCTTTCACTCCGATGTTCATTCCTCCTTCTTCGTATTCAGGCTTTCACTGATTTATAAGGAAACCCTATATATTTTTTATATTGTGAGAGACATACTCATGTTCCATGTGTAATGAGCATGTAATACTAATAATAATTCTGTCAATATGTCGAAATATTGTGAAACATAATAATTTATTCTGTTTTTCCAGATCTACGCGGTAATTGTGTCCCATTCTGCAGCGGGAGAACTGTCCTCAGCGGCAGTGTCGTACACGTCCGGTTTTTATCACATTCCAGTGATTGGGATTTCCTCTAGAGACTCTGCTTTCTCCGATAAGGTAAACTCTCCCTCTCTTTTATTCTGTACGCTCTCAAATTACTGCAGCTCTTGCATTTCCCAATATAAGTGTCTAGTCACAAAAGACTGTAGAGTTAGTGGAAAGTCGTTAGAATAACAGTGGAGAAAGTATCCATTTCTATGCTCAAGTGACACTCGACATGCAAAACGCTTTTACAATTTATATTTTACGTACGTATTTGAATCTCTCTCCAACATGCACAGTCGTTCAGCTTGATAGATTGTTCTGCTCTGCTTATTTGTCCAACTAACTTCTTCAGCTCTCGTCTCCCGAGTATAGCGAAATTGTAGCAGTAAAATTTGTCCACGTGCTGCTTTTACTTTCTCTCCAACCAACTTCCATTTCCCTGTGCAAAAAAAGTGATAAAAAAACTAGAAGGGAGCAATGCTTTCCCTACTTTCCTCCGTTTCCCTTCATCTGTCCTCGTTTTCAGTGGAGTAGTTTTTAGAGTGAGGATGATGTCTCTCTATCGCACTCCCAGTGAAATGCTCTGACAGCTCTACACTTGCAAAACAGCTGTTGCTGCCTTCTAATCCCACAACAACCACACACATGCACATAGCAGCAGTATATACTACCGCCCTACTTTCTCCTTCTCTCTTTATTCCATCCCATCAATTCACAAAAATACCGGCTAATGCACTCAAACCCTTTTTTTATTCCCCTCTTCATTTTTATACTCTCTCGTTTAGCAAAATGGCGTTGAGCGACAGAATACACCCTAGATTGGTTTGGAAAAAGTGATGAGTGTCTTTATTGCATTTCAACCATTACCATCCTCCTCTGCTGTCTCCAATTCTAATGAAGTCCAATAGTGGGGGACTCCTCTTTATTGTCTCTCTCTCTCTGTGGAAGGCAGACAGGACACAAAACATTTTTGTTCCTGGGAGGACCACTTTGAGTGGTGATGACGTGTTCACGTCACAAAAGGCTTTTCACAGATATTCTGCTCTGCTACCCTTTCCCCCTCATCCACACCACTTCTCAATCTAAACATCTTTTTTTACTGGAAGAAAGCAACAAATAAGTTTTAAGTAGGAGCATGTACATGTGTGGGCTTTCTTGTTTCAAATCCCTCCACCCAGAGACCATCACCGTGATCCATGAAAGCCAAAAATAACACCTGGAAAAGCCAAGAGAGAAATGTATATTAGTGTCTTGTTGAGTGTGCTTTCATGCGTGTCTCCATCAGATACTATTTTAGTTTTTGAGAGCGAGTCTATGGAAGGATCGAGTGTGGAAGCGAGAAAACAAGTCGCCAGAGCACCACACCGCATTAGCCAGCCAACAACAGGGAAACAGACATGCAAACGGAAACCATCCAGATATATCCTCCATCTCTCTCCACACTTCCCTCCCCACCTTCTGTTTCACTTCACCAGCAAAACTACTCAAATAAAAACCGCTGCTCGTAAAATGGAAAAGCTGAGTTGAATCATGCTTTCACTCAAATATAATATTTATTTGGTATAAGAGCATTTCTCTATGCATAATATGATCCTACACTATGTCGAGGCTAAATGGAAAAGCATATTAAGCCGGCTCCTCCTTTTCCCTAAAAAAATATACTCAACTTTGTCTATGTGCTTTGGATACACAAGCCAGAGAGAGGCTCACCACGCCACACTTTTTTCTGTGGAATGACAGGAAAAGGATTAATTTTGAAACAAAACACAAGTTTCTCTCTCTATTTCTCTCCTGTCTTGCATTAAAACAATTTCGAAAGAGTTGTTCCACTCGGCAAATCAACATCAAGTCGACATGAAAAGGAAAGGCTTTCCAGAGAAAGCATTGGAATAACCTATTTTTAATAGCTTTTTCCCATTGGCATCTCTCGAAATGGAATAAGGATCAGAGAGAGAGAGAGAAAATATTATTTGATAAGGAGTAGGGAGCGGACAATAAGAAGAAGAATAAGAAGGCAAGGAAAAATTATGTTGATTGAGGGAGAACGGGAAATAAAAGCGGAAAAGAATAGCCGGTAGCTGAAGAAAATGCTTTAACATTACATTATCCCGATGGCCGTCTTTCTAATGCTACTTCTAAACTTGAGAGGATGTCGAGAAAGCAAAAAAAAACTAGCTCAGCTGGTGTGCTTTCTTTCTGTCTCAGTCTTGGAAGTGAAAGTTAAAAAGGATATAGGATGGATATATGTGTAGTAATATGGGCTTGGCTTGGTGAGAAGATGTGGAACAGATGAAAAGGAGTGAAACAAGAAGGAAATGAAATTACAATCTTGCTGACAGGCAGTTTCACACCGAACCGACCTTTTATCCTTAGTCACACATAAGCTTAGCCATTTTTACTACGTGTGCCGTATCAGGTGATATAGCGATGTATGTATAACCTGGCTTGCCAAAACCAAAAAAATGTATTATGCTGAGCAAGCCGGTGAAAGTGGAATCAAGGTGTGATCTCAATTTATGTGTTCCGATCGGCCTAAACCTTAGCCTTTGGCTGTATTCTTATAATAAAAGAGCATCTTTGGTTTATACCCAATATTTTTATGGTNTTATGTGTTCCGATCGGCCTAAACCTTAGCCTTTGGCTGTATTCTTATAATAAAAGAGCATCTTTGGTTTATACCCAATATTTTTATGGTCTTTTTTGCTTATTTATTTATAACCGTGCTCCTTTCCAAGTTGTACACGTATCATATTAGTATTATTATTACAGCATTATTCGGTCGGCTCCATTTACCTGTGCGTTGTTGCCTTACCTACCTGTAAGCCTTCTGCAAGCTCAAACAGGAAATTAGCTCAGTTTTATACTCAATATACAAAATGAAAGTGGAAACCGGTTTTTCCTATAATACAATCTGAGCTGGGCTTATAGATCAAGTGGATAAGATTAGTTTCAATTTTTAAATTGTATTTAAGGATGTATGCAACATTCATCATAATCCATTTACAATGTGTAGACAGCTGTAAAACTTTTCGCTGCTTTTGTATAGAAATGAATTTGCATGCAACAGTCAGGTTGTAACATATGGCGAACAACATAATAACACTGATAATACATCAACTTTCTCCTGACTTTCTCTCAATTTCATTTTCACTTAAGTGCAAACAAATAGTGACGCATTTATGTTGATGCTGGATGTAAATAAATTTTTACCATTTTCTGAGCCCTCTACGAAATCCAAGTAGATATAAATACTCCAAGTTGCATCATCCTCCTCGCAAATGATCACGATCAAGAACAACAAGGCTCGTCATCATCATCATATGCACACATGTAATATTTATCAAGAGTAAACATAAAGAGAAAGCTTTTTTCATCCATCTCTCCAACAAAAAAGGAATAAAGCACACTTGCACTTTCCTTTTGATCCTCCTCACATACACATGTACGTCTATCCCAATGTAAATAAATAATCCAGTCATTTTCAAAACGATCATAGACTTCGTGTTAAAAAGTAAATGACAAAGTGAAAAGCATCAAGACAGTTACTTGCTCATCTCTCTCCAACTACTCCACACATACACAAACATAAATAAAACACGTAACAACAACTCTCTCTCTCTCTCTCATTCATCCAACCTGTCATGTTATTCCATGTTTCCAAAGTGTATCTGCAAAACTCTCAAAAGTTTGTAATATTTTTTTTTGGGGAAAAAGCTCGCAACTTACATAGTCACGCTTATATTTATAGGAGAAAGCATGAGAGAGAGAGAAAGTCAGAGTTGAAAAGTAAGTTGCTTTCTGTTTCGTTATGTCTCAAGCTTTCTGCCCGTCTTTTTGCATGTCGCATTGATGCCACTTTTTGTTTGATATTCTGTCGAGATGATGGCTCGTAATTGTGTTTCCGATTTTCTTGTGCTTGTTCGTCATCTTCCCCGCCTAATGCATCTGTGGTAAAAAAGAAGGAGAGAGAAAGTATGGGATTCTCTATAGAATAATAATAATAAGCGTGTGTGTGTGTGTGTGTAAGCCTAGTATGAACTTGTTCCTTTCACATTCCCACATTAACTAGGTACATATTTAGTTAGTATATATTATTAGGTTAGAAGGCTCAGCTTGTGGCTTGGCTTTCACCCATCAGCTTTCTCCTCCATGTTTTTCCATTAACAACAAGTCGCATCTCTCTCCTCCATGCTATCTCCGTCTTTGGTCTTGTTCTCGCATAATATATGTGATGACCCCTTTACCCACACTCATCCATCCTTGTTGGGCATGTACATGAAATGCACACCATATACATACGTGTGCCATATATGCCATATCCGTTCTGTTTACCTGACTGAAACTCAAATCATTTATTGGCAAGTGGAAGTGGAAAGAGAAGGACAAAAAATAAAAGAGAAAATGATAGCAACGGATGCTCTTTCTCTTTTCTCCTTCCTTTTTAAGGAAGAGAGATAGCGAAGCTAATTGAGTTGGCATGAAATTTTCTTGTGTTTTCTCTTTACATTCCTTTCCAACTTTCTTTTCTATTCCTTGCTCGTCATGCCTATTACATGTTTTTGTTCTTGTGTGCTGCTTTCTCCACAATTTTGATGTGCTTTCTATACTTGATACATGCTTGCTTACAATTTTATTGTTATTATTAATAGTCTGAGAGGACTTTTTTATAGGAAAAAAATCTGATTTGTTCAGCCTCAGTTTTTTTGCGGCATGGAGCCGGAGTCGCAGTCTTTTTCTGCCTTTTGGCTTCTTGTACTCACGCTTGATTTGTCAAGAGTTGTAATTGGGAAGCCGCAACTGAAGCATACGTGTGCGTGTAGTCCTCCATAAGTATCTATTTTATGTGTATGACTTTGGGAACAGAAGTATTGTTGAGCGATGCATTTATGGGTGTAATAATAATGGCGATAAAAGAGTTAAAGGCTTGTTATAGCAAAAGGATTGCTTTTTTTATTAGAAAAGAAGGAGTGCAACGTATTTTATGCGTATGAAAAATAAATTAAGTTTGCTGCTGTGTAACTTTTTGTGTGTTTTTAACATTTCAGAATATTCACGTGTCCTTTCTTCGCACAGTCCCTCCATACTCGCATCAAGCAGACGTCTGGGTGGAAATTCTCAAGCACTTTCGTTACGAAAAAGTGATATTTATTCATTCTTCCGATACAGATGGACGATCCGTCCTTGGTCGCTTCCAGACCAATGCCCAGAATCTGGAAGATGATACTGAAATTAAGGTAGGCGATTGTAATTATAACAATATTCCTTGTTATTTCACCTGTATTTTTATTATGTTCTAATTAATTATCTAGTTAATTATTATTACAAATAATTTATTATTATTTTGGATGCAGATTGAGTTGGTGGTAGAGTTGGAGCCTGGAGCAGATAATTACGCTAGGAAATTTGAGGAGCTCAAAAATGCTCAGGCTCGAGTGTATCTGCTCTACGCAAGGTAAGGCGTTCACACGTCACCTGCATGCTTTCACTTACTTTCTCCCACAAAATTTAATACACCGTCGGAGTAAAAAATAATAAATAAAATATGCCCGTTGTCGTGAGTCAGTCCATTCATCCCGTCCAACAATATTTACACTGACTCTATATAGCACTGACTAAAATATACATGAAACTGGGAGAGAAATGGAGAAAGCCGTATGAAAACTACACTTTTGTCCTTTTTATTTTCTCCGTTTTATTCTCCAACAGGGAATATTTCACTGTGATACTTACACACCATCATCATATCATTACGTACTTTCACTCTCTCCTTTCTCTCCCTCATTTTCTCCTTCAAAACATAGAAGAACACAAGTTGGGTAGGGCAGCTCACACACACACACAATCACATGAGTGCATTGCCATTATCATCACATATGATGATGATGGTGATTTTTATAATGTCGTATCACATCCCATGTTTACTTTCACTCTGTATCTTGCCACATGTGTGTACACACATACACACAGCCAATAATAAATATTGTGTATGGTTATATGCACGGTAGTTTTGTTGTAGAGGTGGGCACATGGGAAGAATTGTCGTAATCATCAACATTGATATAATGGTGAAAATAAGGCTGTTTTTTATAGGGAAAGCATGCAGGTGCTAATAAAAGACATGTCGTTTTGTCAGGAAAATCTCTTTTCTCTGATTTTGGACTTTGCCTTGTGCCATTTCAAGCATAACTTTCTTTCTCCATTCAATAAGCAATCATTCTGTCCATCTTGTGTGGCCTTTTAGGTTCAGGGTATCATGAGAGATGATATGACGAAGAGCAAAGAATAAATAAACTTTTTCATTCCTTTTGTGTCTGCTGCATTTCTCTCTACCAAAAAGGCAGCCCTATTGTCATCATCATAGGCTATGATGCTATAACGATTGTAATCATGATCAGAGACAGGGACTAGGTCGAGAGAATAAATGAACGTCATAAAAATTACTTTCCAAGCTAACTGACATAACATTCTTGTAAGGTTGTCAGAGTTCAGCCTTGTGTGATGAGAAGAATAAGGGAGCGAAGGAATATAAATTGGATTAAAGTAATGGTATCATCATCATCGTCATCCGGCAAAGACAAGAGAGAGAGAGAGAAAGGAAAAGGAAAAAAACTTTTCCCATTATGTTTCGTTTAGAAAAGCTGGTGAAAATCCAGAGAGGATGAGATTCTGTCTGGTTCATGAGCTCTCTCTCTCCCAACTCAAACAGAGTGGAATGGAATGGATCAATATGATCAGACACGTATAAAAAATATAATAATACATTTAGAACTCGCTTGGTAGAGGCATGAATGGAGATGATGACTAATGCTACTACACGTATCATTATGATGCGTTGGGCACTAATTAACTCTGTGCAGGGGCTATATAGAAAATATGCTAGTTTCAGTTGCAAAGGAATGTGTGTCTGCACGAGAGAAAGCTGCATAAGCATACATTATCTGGAAAAACGGGAAAGCTGTTGACATGAATGTGTAATATGAAAATGAGGAGACAATTTTTGTAGTGAGGATGAGAGAGAGAGAGAGAGAGAGGAGTAGCTTGTCTCTCATCATGACATCTCGTCTTTTTCCCTGGGTAGCTTGGCTCACAGAGTCATCACAATTTCATGATAACTCTCAAGTGATGTGCGACATCACCAAATGAATATTATTAGCTCTACCCTTTTCCCTGAACTACTCAAAATAAAAAAGTTTGTATCCGGAAATTGCGGATGAGAAATACATTTAAAGTGTGTGTGTATTCATTTTCAGCCTGAACGACGCAAGGGCGATATTTCAAGCGGCAGCTAGTCACAATTTAACGGAGAGTGGTCATGTGTGGATTGTGACGGAGCAGTTGCTCCGATCTCGTGATATTCCCCAAGGAGCCCTCGGCATTAAACTTCTCAACGCTGAAAATGAGACGGCCCACATCAACGACTGCCTGTGAGTCAAAGTCATAGCAGTTGCTCCGATCTCGTGATATTCCCCAAGGAGCCCTCGGCATTAAACTTCTCAACGCTGAAAATGAGACGGCCCACATCAACGACTGCCTGTGAGTCAAAGTTACACACTTGCAAAAAACAGTTTGTCACGCAGACTTGCAAGGAATGCTAATGTGCACGCTTATTTATTAAAAAACGAATTTTACTGCTCTTCATTAATTTTATTATGTGATGAAAATATAATTTTTTTTTCATTTTTTAGCCTCTGACCTTTCCTAATTTAGAATGCCAATCAGCATTAACATGTTTATTTTTGTATTTACTTTTCTCAAGTTGGCAGGGGAAAGGAGAGGAACAATGGGAAAATAAACTTTGTCTTGTTTTCTTTTTAAAACTTTTTGTGACACGTTGTGAATGCATAAAAAAGTATGCTGGTATAACTAAAAGTTTGCTATCTCTCTTTTGTTTTGTAATGTACATTTTTTAGACGAGTGTTTGCTGCAGCCCTTAAGGAAATGAACGCTGAAGAGGAAATTGTTGAAGCACCAAGGGACTGTAATGCAACAGCCACCACGTGGGAAACGGGAAAGAAACTTTTTGAGTGAGTAAATGTATACTTTTTTAGTAACAAAATGTAGAGATAGAATAATAAAATCAAATAAAAAACTTTTCATTTATTTTTCCTTTGTATTTCTTGTAAAAAATTATTTTTCTTCCAACCTACATGTTTTAATACAAAAACTAAAAAACTGCAAAAAAATATATATTATATAGGTTGTTGGGCTCCTGACAAACTAGTTTTTTTCAACGTGATGATCGAATAAAAAAGTGAAAGTGGTGAAATGGTGAAAGTTTAAACAAGCCACGTTTTTTTATTTTACCGGTGAGAAACATATTATGTAGTAAATATGTCGCCTGTATTACACTTTCTCTTTTTTACGTAGAATGGAATTTCTTGGCCTGTCTTTCAAAAAAACAAGCTTCCATTCTCTCTCTTATCAAATGAATGGAGAAAGTAAAAGAGAAAGCAAGTTGGCTCTAGAGTACAAAGATATATGTAAGATAGTGAAATTCAATCCTATTGGGATTTTTTTAGTTGGTTCTTTTGTGAGACGACCAGTTACAATTTACGACGACAACTCCTGTTTCCGTTTTGTGTTCCAATAAGAAAAAAAAGTGTAACTTTGTTGTTTAGACTCTTCACGTCATGTTCCTTTTTATTTCTTTGTTTGGTTAGGTGTACCTTTCTTTCTCTCTTCTTCTTTTTCTGCCAAAAAAGATAATACCTCCAATTTTATTCCAACATCTGCCTTTGTAAAACAAAATCCGCGATTGGCCAGATTAACCAAAAAACGCCAGTATCAGTTTCAGTTAGAAATACATATGAAACGAAATACAAGTGAAAGCTGTCAGCTTTCTCCTATTGTTTTCACCACTCACCCGTAATTAGTACCGAGCATATTATGATTGAGTGTGTGTGAATGTAAAACAGGTACATCAAAAGACAAGAGCTGTTGGACGGGGAGACGGGTAAGGTGGTATTTGATGAGAGTGGGGATCGCATTAATGCCGAGTATCACGTCATGAACATCCATCCTGGCGGCTCTGCCATTGCCGTTGGTCAATATCTCTACTCACGCGTAAGCCTAAATATAACAAAAGCCATTGTGTTTACCTTTTACTGTGTGTGTGTGTGCGCGCACAAAAGCATACATATCATGACCTTTCCCTGGAATAAACGCAGGTTGCTTTTATAAAATTGACAGTTGGGAATAATATTTGTTTAGACTTGTTTCATTTTTTGAATTTGCGGTTCACACTAGACTAGTATTTTTGTGAAGAGTGTTTTAAACATGTGTTTGTGTGTGTGTATCTGGGGTGTCACATGGTGAAAACTTTTTTATATCTTGTTTCATGCAAGAATAAACACACATTGGGTTGGGTGCATTTACTTGTGTAAACTTTTTTTCTATCATCATCTCACTTTCTCTTTAGCCATTTTACTAGAGTTGATGAAAAGAGAAAGTTTTTTGTACTAGTTTTTGACTCTGATGGATACTTTTCGTGTTTCTTGCAATACATGAATAGGAGAAGAAAGAAATGGACCTATCGATTGAAGACTCTGAGATAATTTGGCCAGGAGGAGCTCGGGAGAGGCCGCAGGGCTACATGATCCCAACCCATTTGCGAGTGTTGACAATAGAGGAAGTTCCCTTTGTTTTTGTTCGTCGCGTCGAGGAGAGTAGCGAGTGTCAAGGAGACGAGGAGCCTTGTCCCCATTACAACACCACCGACTCTGAGAGTCCCGTCGTGATGAACTGTTGTCGCGGCTACTGTATAGACTTACTTCGACAACTTAAGATTAAAATGAACTTCACCGCCTCCCTCGCCCTTTCACCGGATGGTCAGTTTGGGAGCTGTATCACCAAAAACGGAACAGGTCAGCAGTTAATCCACAGTGAACTTTCACTTTTACGGAGAAAGTCGTGTACCACACTTATATATACATTTTGTGTTGTGTTATTGCACAACAGGCAAAAAGGAATGGACGGGATTGATAGCAGAGCTGCTGAATGAGAAAGCAGAGATGATCGTCGCTCCACTCACCATCACTCCAGAGAGAGCCCAAGTGATCGAGTTCAGCAAGCCTTTCAAATATCAAGGGATAACGATCCTAGTGAAAACGGTAAGCCAATATTCTTTTTAGCTTTTGATGAAGAATGCAAATAGAAAAGAGAGAGTCTTTTAAAAATCAGTACACATGAGTAGCAATAGAACCCATACCCACCTACTACAACATTTCTTCTCAGCCAAAATGTATTACGAGCAAAAAAGTAAAAGATGTTTTTGAAGGTGGAAATAGGCCCCATTTCCATTTTGCTCCTTGCTTTCTCCCTACCACTTTTTTCAATCCTTCATTCACAATTCACATTACATTATAAAGTCTAATCAATCCTTGAGCATCTCTCCTACATTTTATTCCAGTTTAGACGAGGGGATAGAAAAAAAGTTGAAAAATCGTCCTGTTTATCAGCTTTCTTTAAGAAAGTAAGGGAGAGAAGAAGAAGAAAAGAGGAGAGGATCAAATAAAGAGTTTTGAGTAGGAAAAAGTGTATAGCAGTGAGTGTGCAAGTGATCGTCAAACTACTTTTTTTTGACTGATGATCATGATCATCATGATCATCATGATCATATCATGTGTGTGTCCTCTATCTACTACACAAGGAGAAAGTCTTGATACAGAATCATCATGCATCACTGGCTCCCCCTTACAGTTTTTTTTCTTCTCCCTCTTCTTAAATGCAATATAGTAAATTTGATAGGAATAAAAGTCAGAATTTATTTTGATATCAAGAGCATCATCATCCTGATCGTCAAGGCATAAGAAGAAGAGAAAGCAGAGGAGAAAGCCAAGCCCTTTTCATGATTTTGATCATGACGGGCAAACTTTTTTTTTCCTACTTGTTTTCTCTCTTTCACTTGTCAAGTAATTTATATTCCACAAGTTAGTTTTTTTTCTGAGAGGGGGTATTATAAATATGTATTTTTGTGGTGGTTTCTACACTTTCTCCAATATTTATTTTTTTGTAGGAGAGGAGTAGAACATAGCCACACATATTAAAATGGTAAAACAGGCCACTTTAGAAAAAAATTGATAGTTCTCTTGAATTGAGCAACTTTCCGAACGGAACTAGAGTTGGAGAGAAAGTTGTAGATATTTTTTAGAGAAAGTTGTTTGGTGGGTTGTGAAATGCGCTAATTACATACGCTATATGCCATAATATGGGTCATATTTTTCGGGTTGCCTTCTCCGGAAAACGGAAGTTGGGAAATATATTGCAAAGTTTACACAGAATAAAAATAAAAAGTTTGAAAATCATGTTAAAATCATGTCGTATGTGTCAATATCTTTTTTTATTGTTTTGAAGTAAGATGTAAATGAGTGGGCCTTTATTTTTCAGGAACTCCAAGAAGTTTCGCAGCTCGTGTGCTTGGCATTGTCTGGGCTGGATTTGCTATGATCATTGTGGCCTCGTACACTGCCAACTTAGCCGCGTTCCTTGTGTTAGATCGACCCAAAGCAATCTTTTCGGGGATTCATGACAATCGCGTATGTACTTACTCTACAACATAATATGTGCATCCCAAAAACTGGATTGAGAAAAGGGACAAAGAGTTAATTATAAAATTGTTGCTTTCTCTCTCTCTCTCTCTCTCTCTCTCTTTGCAATGCTCAGTTTAGGAATCCTGCAAATAACTTTAATTACTCGACTGTGAAAGGCTCTGCTGTGGAAATGTACTTTCGCCGTCAAGTCGAGCTGTCCAACATGTACCGTGCGATGGAGCGGATGAATTATGATACGGCACAGGCAGCCATTGATGCCGTGAAAAACAAGTAAACACTGCTTTCACTCTTTTATACAAATATATAGGTATGTATATCAGTGTGCCCCAAAAGAATACAACGTGCCTATAAATCCAGAACTCGTTTACAACACTTTTTGACTCTTTGTATTTTCTAAATTGTAATTGACTCTTTGGAGTACGTCCAACTCTAAAAAGTGTAGGTGGTCTGCCATGTTTCCCATTTTTGTCTTGTATGGTGTTGCATAACGAGTGAAAAACTTTGTCACAAATTCACGTGTTATTACCATCATCTGGATCAAAAGAGAGCTTTAATCTTGTCATGATCACGATGATTGCCATCATTTTCATTGCTATACCTTTTCCAGCCTTGCTTTTGTTGGTATTGTAGGCTTGTGTAAAGTTGGAGAGATAATCCTGCAAACACTTGTACCAATTGCTTTCTCCTTCTATATTTTTTTGAAACGTTTTCAATTACCACCCCCTTTCCTTCTCTCTGCTCAAACATGCTAATAATAGTAGTTTGGACACTGTCTACTCCAGAGCAAATAATAACAAGAGAGTGTACGTGACGTAATATTGTGTATGGTGAAAGTAAAGTTGCGACAAAAAATTGGCTTCTTGCTCACACACACTTAAGCTGGAAAATCAGGCGTGTGTTGTACGTTGTTGTATATACTCAGTAATAATACAGCAATGGAATCCGTACCAACATCATAAAATTAGGATCTCTTCATTCCCACTTTCACTTTGGCTCTATACTCTTTAGGTGTAAAGTTGATTATTATGGTTTATAATAAATAGTCATGTATAAACAGGGTCTTTTAGGGAATTCAAAGAGAGAGGTCGACAGCAGAGAGCTCCCTTTTATTTTGCTTCCGTGCATGCTTATTTTCTCCATTGTTTATGTCATCAACAGTATTACTGCTCCCATATTTTACTCTCTCTCTCTCTCTGATTCGATTAGGTTGAATCGAGGATTGAATTATAGCCTTTTATTGTGATTCAAAACGCTAATTATCCAATATATGTATATCCTCTATCCTATACTCCCACACAAAATAATAATATTTGTGATGGGGAAAATTTACGCTTTCTCTTTTCCCCAGCCTACGCGTCTCCATTTTCACTCGTTCATACAATTCCTCCTCATATCCTACTCCGTCCTCATTTCCTATATTTTTAGCATGACATGCCTGAAACTCATGCTTCCATTCATTTTTTTATGAATGAGTTGTAGCTAAACGGCAATCCTGATGAGGATGATGACGATGATTACCTTATTATGATGACAGACATTGATTAACCGTCCCTAGTTGCTTTATGTTGGGTGTAAACAGAGAGACATGGAATATTTTAGGAGGAGGATGACTGGCAGTCAAAAAATGTGTAATGAAAGGGGCTTGTGAAATAGATTGACGAGGATAATTATACACATGATACACGTTGATGATAATGATTTCCATATTAATTTTGTATTTTGTGTGGTGACAGAGCCCTCGGAGCATTTATCTGGGATAGTTCAAGACTTCAATATGAAGCTGCTCAAGACTGTGACCTGATGACTTCCGGAGAGCTCTTCGGCAGATCTGGGTATGCCATTGGCCTTCAAAAGGGGTCACCTTGGGCCAGCCAAGTTACCCACACCATTCTAGAATTCCACGAGAGTAAGTCTAAATATTATTTCTACTTTCTCCCATCTTCTGTCAGAATAGGCTAAAAACAACAGGAATTGCTCTCATTTCTCTGTCTGTTTATGAGTCTGAAAAGATCACTAATTACACTATTCTTTTGTGACAGTAATAATGAGAGAGAAATAAAGATGTGATGAATTTTGGGACAGGGCCCTTTTCTCATCTGCTTCCTAATCTCCATTTCTCTGTAATTTGACCCTTTTAAACAGTCTACGAGCTTAAAGAGCAGAAACAATATAATGTGTACAGCTCTTTTCCATAATTATACGATGATCATCATCGCGTTTAGTGCTCATGCATCACACTCTCTCTTTTGAATACAATATCCCTGTTCCTCCTCGGAGAAAGTAGGCATCTCCCTTTTTATTATAGTAATTGTCAAGAAAGTGTAGCAATAATGGTGTAACATTTTACAAGTCTGTTGTACTTACCACAAGTTTTTGGCTAAGCCTTTTTATGACTCTGTCCGCGTTTTAAAGGGAAAACTTTAAGCTCACAGTCTGGCTGCTCTAGTTCTGGTTTTTTTGGTCTAGTAAGACGTCTCTCTCTTACAGCTATATTCTGCGAGCATATCACAACGACCCGTAATGATCACGAGATGGTGATGAAAATGATGATGGTATCATGTAAAAGATAATCCTTGCCCTTTTTCCCTGTATATATAACATATATAAACCAAATATGGAGAAAGCTGCTTTCTCCATGACGCACTCATATACATAAAGACGTTTTATATTTTAAACTGTTTATTAAGTTGCAAAGCTTGTTAAATAGCTTATGTAAACAGGAAGCTGTAGAGTCGTCATTATTTTTATCTACTACCACCGATTTCCTGTGTGTAAGCACCAATACAACCAATATATTATGTGTGCACGTATATGTTGAGAATAAAAGATTATATAAATTTCCCCATTTGATCCTTCCCAGTGAGTTGAGCAACAGTGAAAGGATTTTGAAGGGGAAA
>JAHZNG010002030.1:0-14124 GCA_027744375.1 Orchesellides sinensis | reverse complement strand
AGAAGCAACCTACCGAAATAGCAAAATTACAAGCCAATACGCCTTCCTAATATGACCGAAATATTTATACATTAGTTTTGTGTGTATGGAGAAATTGGAACTATTCGCATATGTACCTTCCTAATAAATAGAAAACCTCATACGGTACTGTTCGTATATAAGTAATAATTTCTCCTTTCTTTTGCGTGCTTCGCTCACTCACTCATTTCTCACTGGGCTGGGAAAGAAATTAATCTTGCGACGGCTCGAGGAATTTGTTTTTGGTTTTGATGAGTGATGTAAAAATTGTATGCAGTTCGCACGAGAGTATTGGTAGTGGCCTAGCCAGCTTTTCTCAACCGTGTGGTGTGATTTGTTGAAGGAGTACGTTATTATATGTCTCTCTTCATTGATTAAGTATAGCTCAAGCGTTTACCAAAATTGTGTTATTTTGGATCCAAACACAAATAGAGTCCGCATGTGTGCAAAGTGTTTTATATAACACAAGCATTTAGTATAAAGCCATTTTTTTACTCTTTTGCTGCATGTTAATAAATTAATAGCAATCTATGGACACGCCAAAAACTGGTGTTGTTTGCCAACCATGCATGCTTCTCATCAGAGAGAGAGAGGGGGCAAAAGCGCTTTTAGTTTTGTACTTATTGCTCTTTCTCTTTCTTTCTCTTGTTAACAGTTTAATTGCGATTGGAATTGCTGCTTGTTGTAAATAAAAGCTAAAGGAGTATAATAATATTCTCCTTAATTCTTGCTAGAAGCGAAGGCAAACACAACAAAGCTCTTTTTGTAAAAAAGGTGAGTCCATAATATTATTTCCTTCGTTTGTTTGCCTCGCCTTTTGCCACGATAGATATACATTATGGCATATACAGCTTTTGTACTTATAGCATGCCTGCACGCGGACACTGTTGCGCTGATATAATTAAAAAATGAAATGTACATAGAAACACTGTAATAGATTCTTTTTTACAGTAGCATAGTGGTTGGCTTGAATGGTAGGAAAATTGGACGAGCTCATGGACGACGAATATAGTGGAGCGACCAAATCCCTCCAATATTTCATTCTCGAATAAAAGTGTTTAAAAAATAGACTGTTGCCACAAAGCTGACAGATAGACCAAAAGAACACAGAAAACTAATTAAATCAGATGCAATAACTTTGTCAAGCTTGGGGAGCACCCATCCAATCCACTTTCGTACACAATTGTGTGTTTCTCTATGATGTTGATACTACTCTGCTAAAGTTACGTTTATGAAGGGTGTATGTTTTTAAGCACACGCATAGTGTTCTTTAGTTATAGCTTGCTAAGTGTTCTTTGATAGCATGGGAACGCATATGGGCAACTCTTATTACTTTTTCTATTATTATTGTTCTCCCTTCACTTACTGCTTCTCTTGCTAATGTTACAGGGACCTTTTTGCTTTTATGTAGCTGCTGCTGACGACCATGTTGTCATTCAGTCTACAAGCATTTTGTAGAATGATCATATTGCTGGGTTGAGAGACCTTTCTCGTGTACTTTATGTGTAGATAGATGGACGGACACTTTCATTGACTAGAGTAGCTTTCCCTTCTTTTTATGAGTAAGTGTTACATACAAGGGTATAAAGTATATGTATCTTATATAAACTATTCAACCCTGCTTGGCAGCCTCATGAGTATTTAATTCTAAAAGCAACCTTGATCCAATGCAGTGTACCTAGTGCATTAATAAGAGCTGGCTCTCATACTTTCAATATAATAATAATGCTTTTTTATTTATTAAAAAGGAATCTCCATACCTTATTCTCCATTTTGTATTAAACAGCAAAATTCATTTACGCTCATTTTTAATACAGATCCATCGATCAAGTGATAACAAAAATTGATGTTTATTATTTTTATTTTTATGCAAATCCTTAATTTCCCATTTTTTAAAAGCCAACCAATCATTTGGATGGTAATAATGTCAGTAATGTCAATTCACTCTTTTTCCCCAATGTGGTTTCAGTTGCTGTATTCCTCGCCTGGCTGATTCATACCATTTTCTCAGGTAATCATAGCTAAAAGCATTATGTGATTCTCAATTTATTTTATTTGAACTCCTGAGCCATCAGAGTATTCTTTCGCATTGCAACATAGTAAGATAAAATGTAAAAGGTACATGCATACACACTTACAGTGTAAGTACTCTCCCGCGGTCGACATTGAAAGCAACCAAATCAACTGAAAGACGGGCGGAGCAGTTTTAACAGGATATACATATAAAATAAGGACATTATTAAATTGAATCAAAACACCTGCTCTCACTCACATCACATCTTTAATGTAACTACATACATGATGCTTTACATTCCATATAGCCACATACGAAATACACACTTTGTAATGGATCATCATATCGTTTCTTTTTCACCTTCCAACATTACAGACAAGTTTACTTTTAGTCTTCCCTTGGAATCAAAATGGTTCAATCTAAAAAGGAAGTACAAAATCGGAAACGGCTTCACTCACAAAGGGAAAATGTGTGTGGGATCACTGCATGTTAAAAAAGGAGCAAACATAAACATACAATGCATTATGCTGCACTGCTGCCACCACATTACTATCGGCAGTGGAAATCGATACAGGCCGATAATGAATCCGTCCGAAATTGAAAATGCGGCTTTAGAAAAAAAAGTTTCTTGTATAATGACAACACGAAGGATAGAGAAAAGTAGCACTGGTAGTAGTTTTTATTGTATTAACTGTATTACCAGCGGAACTCTGGTTATGGCGAGAGATAATAGAAATTGGGAGAGACCAAATGCGCTTTTTTAATATGTTTAATGGTTCTAATTCACTTAAAATACGAAAACGCTATGCTTTTAGAAGGTCTCTCTTAATATTGGTGTTGTTATTAGGATACTATTGGCATCTAGTGTATGTATGTGTTTAATGAATAAGCTCCATTAGATCCAAACATAATAATACTAATATGATGTGCCTGTATTTATGCTGGTTGTGTGCATTAAGTAATGAGCACATGAGCTTGCTATTGCATTGCAATCCAGATTGTATTTTGCCAACAGATTGGATAGCTGCTGAAAGCCAAAACCACTATTTGCAATATCACAACTGAACAATATCAGAATTTTGTTGCTCTAATGTTTGGTTGTACTCAACAAAAGAAAAGGGTAGCATTTAAACTTGTGACAAAAAAGGAGCAGCAGTTGTTCCAGTTCAGCTTGTGCATACAAAATATTATTTTGTGAATATTAAAACTGAAAGCTTTCATGAGTATATGCTTATTATGTTGATTGTATTACTTTTATTAAGTATGTATTTACGACTATTTTATAAAGTGCACAGATACATGACAAAACACTTTTTATGTGAATAAAATATGGATTAGATGGCTAGTCGCAATTTTTTATGATTAAATATTACAACGTCACCGCATCAACACTCCAGCCTTTTGGTCTGACCAGGTAGACAATCAATTTGAAAGCGCATGCATTAACGAGATGTAAAAGTATCTCTTGCAACTCGGCCTTCACTTACATATTATATTACAAATCTAGTATTGTTTTTGTTTTATACTTCTCAAGTTAATAAAAAATTGTATATGCATAAAATATAATTTGCCTAACAAACATTTGTAGTTATATTATATTGTTATTAGATTTTACTTAGTCAAGTACGATTCCCGTGGATGCATGATGCAAATAATTTTGTGTTTTACTATTACAAGAGTGGCGACTAAATATAATGCATTTGTATTCATGTCAGCAGTCAACTCTCAGCGTGATTCAATGATACTCCGTAATATCACCTCGATTTGATATTTTGGTAATGTGTACATATTATAATTACTCACATAAAAAATGAGCATGCATATGTTTGAAGCATGAGAGCATGACTTGTGGCCACCTGTATAATATGGAAAATAAGAATATATAGAATACCAATGAGCAAAATACTCCCTGAGAGTACCTTAATCCCTAATCAGAGTGCAAGTTAATGTATTTCCGTTATTCAAGCTCACGCAATCCACCACCTTTAATATGCCCTGGACCCTCCCTCTTCTGCTTTCCCCTACCCCCACCACTCACGATGTTAATAATACATGCCACCTTTGAAAACCCCAAAGTAGCAGTCACGACATCAATGAGTGGAGTAACTTTACTAGAGTTTATGTATTGATATTATGTACATTTGATATTATGCACAATAAAAAACTAATGCAATATATCTGATTCACGTTTCAACTCTTCATAAGCAACAAATAAATTATTATCCAGAAGAATCAAAGGTTATTTATGAGCTTGCAGATGTAATTTTAATTCAAACTGACACACAATGAGTTAAATAAGCTGAAGTGTATATTTTTACAGCAGTGTGTTTAATTGTTGTTATCAACAGACCAAGAAGGAATGTAAGATATATACACACAGTGAATTGTTTGTATCTATGTATCTGTAACATAAACATACGCATTCATGTATGACTTATGCTTACTATATGAGTATTTACATTGGAATTCTTACACATGTACAAATATCTAATATGAATATCATCGGCTTGTGTTGATGACGTTGTAATAAAAAAGTGTGGCATGGCATGACATGATTATGTTCCATCTCTTGGAGGACCCAATAATAGCTCTCTGTACACATGTATTAAAAACCAAGTCGATGTAATCTAATCTCGCACCCTGGTGATGGACGTAACTCCCATGGATCCTTGGATTAAACTCCAGTTTTGATTAAAGTGTCAAATTTCACTCTAGAAAAAAACATGCAATGCAATCTACTATGCTTCCAAAGTTCTGTTGGTGCCGTTGTAAGTGTTGTAAGTTTTAATAATAATATAATGTAATAGCTGCTGAGTGGCAGCTCTTCTCATCTTCCCCTTTTCACACTGCCGTCATCGCTGTGGTGCTCTGATTTAAGCTTAATCACATCTACCTCTATAATATGTATCCCGGCTTATAATTTTTCTGTATGTACACATTTGTGCATACTTTCCAACAAGAAAGTCTTAATTAATAAGCTAGTTTAAAGTTAAATGAGGAATCTGCGGTAGATTTTTGACTGTTACAATTTCATAGACGATGCTTCAATGCTAATTACGTTATAGTGTAATGCGTTTAAGATCTTGTTGTAACCATATTCGTTTATACAAAACACCAAGCCAGATATGCATTATGCTCAGATGTAGCAATACTGCACTAACAGAAGATACATGAATAGATATAATTAAATGTTGATTACACCCAGCGTGTTTCAATTGGTACAGGCTATATGGCTTAATGCATTCTTTTTCCATTACGCTTTTCAATCAAAAGTCGGCACGCTCACTATAAGCCAAAGCATGGCCTGTCGTCTAAGGAAAGAAGTACGAGTATGGATGGAGTAACTTCACGTTTGCATGTTATGCTGTCACAACACAACACAACGGAACTCGATGCTCACTCATTCATTCCTATGTGTGCACCCCTTCCTAACTTTCATACTTGCTCACTCAGTTTATTACCTCTAACCAGGACGTGATATAGTATAAGAAATATATTAGGACATGGGTATGATTTTGTAGGCTGTAGTTTTCTAGCAACTGAGTGAAGAACTTGGTGAGAGGGAAGCCCGTGAGAAAATCCTAAATCCAATTTTGAGCCATCATCCATTATTATTTCGGTGAAAAGATAAATTAAGAAAAGACTTAAGTACATATGTAATATACGGCTGTGTTCATATAATATTTTGGTACATACACGGATCTTTATGAATAGGCTTGTTACACTTCTGGTAAAACCACCACATGAATTTCCGTCTTACTCTATTTTATTTCATTACACTAATATTCAGTGATGCTTATACCTACGTACAGGTCGTGATATAACATCATGTAGTAGGACATAGATCAGCACCACTGCTCATCCCTTTTTCAGCATTTGATTACCTATTATTCCTTCCCAACACCTTTAATCGCATGTATATACCCAATTCTATACGGCAAGTCTGGGTTTTTACGACAAGTATTGATCTTACTCAAGCGATACAAGAAATAAGCAATAATATGTAGTACAATATATGAAGCTCTAATGTTCCCATCTACTCTCTGCCTTTCTGTCGGTTTTCCCTCCACTTTTCCTAATCTAATTGCAATCACTTGCTCATTGATGCATTTACTGGAATCATCATATAATATATGCGTCTATTGTATTAGAAGTGGTACGTGTCATGTCGCTGTTGTAATTTTAACAAGATTTTGGGAAAATTCTTAATGTGATGATGATGATCGCCATCATCCTCTTCAGTTGTGGTCGCTCTCGTCATCATCGCCATTATCAGATTAAGTTAATGGATTAATCTAGCCCTGTCTAAAAATGGTGATTCTAATGCTCATGAATATAAAAGTGGTTGCCAGATTTTCTCATAAAATAAAACGAGGGGAGTCAAATGCAGGTGGCTGGGGTATTTCAGTGTTTCTGCATCAGGTTCCATTAAAGCCAATACGAAAAATTTGATGATGATCAAGATGATGAGATGACAAGGCACGAAGGCAGAAGCTCAATATTATATACTCTTTGTCATAGAAGCAGTTTCAAGAGGCTGTCACGTTGATTTCTATCCGCGGATGGGTTTTTAGCAACAGAGTCATTCTTCTATCTAAAAAAGGTAGGAGCTCAAAACCTTTCGTAGATATGGATTCGCAAATTATTTGTACAGTATGTAGTAGTGTATGTATTGTACAGTACCTGAGTTACCCACTCACAAGTCCAGTTACTCAAGAAAAGGTTCCAAATGAATATTATCTTTATTCCGAAGTACCAACTACGTAAGTCCCACGAACATCTAAAAAAGAAAGGATTTTGCAAAGGAAATTGGATTGAATTTATATAGAGGTCCATGAGGATCACATTCCTATGAGCTTAATCATCCTCATCAATCCTACGATGCACTACTTCATGTCAATATATGGATGTCAATGTGTGATGATTACGATGTGATGATGAGAGTCTACAAGAAACAGAATATTAGGTGGAGCGAGGAAAAACGCTCAATATCAATAATTCCACTTCTCATGCATCCGTCCATCGCCATCATCATCACCACCGACAAATTCCTTATTTCCTCAATCATCTCTTTTTATGCTTACCTCTACTTTTTCAATAAACTCTCTCTCATCTTTCCATTTTTTCTGTTCCTTTTCCTTGTCGCGACTAATAGAAAGCTCAATAAAACTCGAATGAAAGAATCATTTTCTACAGTTGACAAGACTTAAATGGTTGGAATTAATATGACATGGATTTGGGATGTCGGTGTTATTCAATCCATCAGCATCTTTAATATTAAACAATCCTTTTGGAGAATGTCAAATGTATTCACCCTGGTACGACCTTTCAACTTTCTCTATACACTGACAATTTTTCTTAGAACACCTTTTAGATTTGTTAGATGAATGAGGTATAATATAGTAACAGCGATGCATGCAACAACAAATTCATGCCCAGTGACGATAACGAGTGAGTTTGCAAAAGTTATAAAGCGCCCACATGGGTGACAGAAGTACGTCTCTCAAGACCGTACATTTTCAGTTTGCTATACACGTGTAAAACCTTCGTGAAAAGTTGTATTATGTCTTATGGAGGAGATATGAATGCGTGTGAGTTAGGAGGCAAAGAGGAGAAAAAGAGGTTCCTCTGCTGGCAATGTGTGAGGTTTTGGAAAGGAAACCATGCGAGAATTTAATTTAAGAAGAACGACCATCATGAATAGAGGGTATGAAGTATATGTCTGCTTTACACATCTTCGATAAATACATTACATATACATATACAGGAGAAAAACCTTCCAGAGTTGTCTGTATCCACCTCTATATAGCATTACCTACACATCAGGTCTCACAAGAGGCAACACCAGCCAACACCACCAATATTCTCATTCCCAGAACAAGAAGCCCCTTATGTATTTACAGCAGACAAAGGGAGTCTTCTATTCCACTCAAGCTTCCTCTTTCCTACATTTTTCTCCTGCCTATAGCGTTATAACGAAATGCGCGTAATAGTGTAGATTCATCTAATAAACATTGTTGAGAATTGCAGTCAACCTCGCGTCTTCCTGTATTACAAAACCGGAGCAAATTAACATTCAAATTTTGCCCCATTGTTCCCCTGCTGTCCACAGTTTTAATTACTAATTAACATGAAAGCAATTTACTTTCTGTCTTGATGAATTTTCTTGAAAATGGGTGTTTTCTCAATCAATGTAAACACTTCAAACATTGGGATCTTATAAATCTTGGGGAAATCAAATTACTAAATGTATGAATGCATATTTTATGCGTATTTCATATTACTAATGCCAGAAGCCGAGTAATATATACGGATATAGATGCATTATATCCGTCCGTGTTTAATTAATGAACAAATGTTATTACAAAGCTGTACACCTTTGTGTTTCTATATGCTTATTAAAATGAGAGTCAGCTACATCTGCATTATAATATATATATACGTGTCTAAGCGAGAGGAGAGCACTTTAATTTACAACGGAACGAGCCACCGAATAAATGAATGGATGAGAAAGAGTGAATGAGAGTGAGTCAGTGAATGCGGTGTTGTAATTTAGGAATGCAATAGATTGGAAATTAATTGGAGGATCTCTGCTCTGCTTGCGAGAAAGAAGCACATGTTAGGCCTTACGAACGGATGAATAGGTACGTTCCACAAACGCACAGTGAAAGAGTGAGGAGAGCTAAAGGATCCATTAAAAGCAATAACTCTTAACGGCTCTTCGTTATCTGTCGATTGTATCGAGCCTAATTGCATGAAAAGTGGGTATTCGAAGAAACTAAGAGTACTAAGTGTCATTCGATGACCTCCCAGTTTGCTTTTTTCTCCAACACATGACGATGTTCTACCGTGAAATGTACGTATGAAAGCAGTTTCTTCCCTTGAAAGGCTCCTTTCATACTTTTAACTACCTCCAAAACCGAACAAGATAGAATAGCGCAGTTCTTGCATTGTAGATATGTTATAAAACTTTATTCCCTATAATTTCGGCAATTCCGCAGACACATATACCTTATGTATGTGATACACAAGAGCACATCTCTCAATGAACCATGAATCGACCTGGAATTTTTGCTCACATGTGTGCATCCACAATTACACAATGTTTTCTCTCTACTTGCATTTGCTTTCGTCTTCCTTTAAATATCATTTGAGCAAGACACTGTAAAGTGTACATGTCCCGTGAATCCTTTCTTAGAAGATGTTTCATGTACAGGGAATCAGTCTCGTTTTATACACTCGTGTGTCGTCTCTGTATCCGGGGATTGCAATCAAACCCGAGGTAAACTGACTGGATACACACAGGACAGTTTGGTATTACAGAATAAGACTAGAGAATCAAGGAAGCATTAGAAAATGTGATGTTTATGAATGGCTCAGTGAGCCCATGTTTTTTTCTGTGAGAACTAATGGTCCGAAATTTTGAATGGCTCAGTGAGCTCATGTTTTTTTCTGTGAGAACTAATGGTCCGAAATTAGAGCTTTTACCACAGCCGGAGAAAAGTGGAAGATTGAGACAGTATAAAAGGCGTGTATCATTGCAAACAGGAACGTTTGCACACTGGCAAGCGTACACATCTCCTATTCACTTCACATCACCCACAAATTTTACAAATACAAAAAAGGACAAGTGAGAAGAGCAGACGTAAAAAAAGCCCGACTTGGGTTAAATATGCTTGTGCATATGCAAGCAGTCGTGCGAACCCACAGACTTTGTTCGGCATTTACATGGTGAAAAACTGGAAAAAGCTTAAAACGTATGTCAATATTATGTAAGCTTGATTCCTATATATATTATATCTGCCGAGATGAATAGAAGACGACACACATTCATTCCTTCTTTCGCTGTTCGAGGTAGAAATGTGTTCGCAGCATTAGTAAGCTGTTGTTGGTGAACAAGGGAATGTTGGTTCTTTTACTTAGTGAAATTACATCTTTTACACTGGTAAACACAGTATGAACAGAGACTTTTCTACGAAATAACTGCCTCATTTCCTTCATTTCTTAATCTTAGAAAATTCCTTGTCCTCGTAACAGCTAAATTAAGTTTCTTAATTAAGTTATTCCAAGTGATGTTGTTGCTTCTTCTGCAGTTTGCTTTTTATATACCACCACCGCACCACTACTTCCCATATAGCACTACTGCCATTATATTACTCCTACTGCTCCCTGGACTATATTAGACTGGCCTGGCTTCAAAAGCAATGTCAGCAGCAGCAGCCATACAAGTTAGTTGAGGCGGAAGAGAGAAGCGGCGGAGTTGTAGCTGGAATAACAGTGGTGTAGTAGTAGTAACAGCTTACTTTTTAGTTATTAAAGGATACGAAAAGTACAAAATAATGGTAAAGTTGACTCTTTTCTGTTAAGGACATTCATAAAACACGATATGTACATATACTGACATATATTCTAAATGCTTATGGAAAAAAGTTAAAAAGTTGCTTTCATATGATGTGTCTGTTTATTAGAGTAGCAGGCTTAATACCACTATCGATGACTGCTATTGCTCCTGGCTTTTTTCAACTTTAAATACATGGGGGTACCAGTCAACTTTAAAGCTAGTCGTACCAGTGTAGTAAGTAGTGCGGTATATGGCATAGTGAAGCTTGAAGGGAGATCCTCGGACTTCATATCAGTCGGCTCGTTTTATGCCTTTATAGTAGACTAAACTCTTCGGCTCTGCTTCTTTCTATACCGCTACCACTGCCACCACCAATACCGCTTTACCACGACCATAATATTACTTCATTTCCTCTAGACTAAATGCTACGATTATTATTATTATTACGACTCGTTCTATTACTCCATATCAACCTTTATTTCTTTACAGATCTTAATGAAAAACATCCCTTATTGTTGTTTCATAACAGAGAAAATGGGAAAAGATTAAATGGAGAATGTAGAGACAAGTTACACTTTTCTCTCTCTCTCTTTCTCTCAAATGGTTGGTGTAATTAGAAAATAATTTTCGTTCCTATCCAACTGCTCTAACTCTTTTGCTTCCCTTCGCTAGTCCATGCACAACTAATGCTTATAACAAGGCCAGTTTTTGATTGTGCTATTAAGGCTTAAAAGTAAAAGCAACCACACAAAATGATACACTTTCCGCATTTCTCTTAAATTTTCTCTACAAAGTAAAATTAGCATTTTATGTCTACTTACACTACATATCTGTAGTACTGTAGAATTATTTCAAGACAATGTTGTCTTCTTGGTATAAAACCAAAAAATGTGCACACCGTGAATGATTAAGAGAACGCAACAAAAAATGCTGTTTTTTGTCCAGTAATATCGTTTAAAAATACGCTTAAGTAGTTAGCGTAATTAATGACAAGTGATATAAATGGAGCTTTATCTTGAGTCATGTGTATAAACTTAATTACCAGATATCGCATTTGAGTGGAAATACTCGTTAAGGAACTTATTTTCACGTGCCCTTGCTGCAATGATGATAAGACTGATTCAGCAAAAAATAATAATTTGCTTATTTTTATTACTTTACCAATACATTAGTGTATGTATGTATTATGTATTCATACTCCGCTTACAATCATTTTTGTACATGAAATACAAGTATGTATTTGTACATTTTTTTGAAACGAGACTGGTGGCTGTTCACTGAGTTTGCAAAACTGAAGCAAAGGATTATGCTAATAAGTTATGCTGGTACCACTACCAACTCCCAAGTGTTAATACCACGACCGCGACGTGGGACTGACTGTCAAGGTCGCGTTGCCTCCATTTAATGATTGCGTAGTTAAAGTACATAATACTTACTAGGTAATATAATATTGTTTGACTAATTTACACTCATACATACGGACCACTAACAAAACTACAGAATTAGCCAGCTATATATGATTCGTAATATATGTGCACAAAATTATCCATGCTCTCTCTTGCTCTCTTGCTTATCTGCCCACTGTAATTACCACAACCTACATGCTTATTTTTTCATTCCGGAATTCTCCTTCTGAACTACGGCCAGAACACAAAAAGTGTTTTGATAAATGGTTTTAAAGCAGAAATAAAGGGTCATTTGATTAATTGGTATGTAATTGTACTTTAAATAATTATATTCGGATACTGCACACAATATATCACAGTTTCCCTTCTAGGATGTTCCAAATAACTCATTGAGCGTATGACAAGTGATTTATTGTAGGTACAACAAAAGTCCTTCTGGCTCTCTCGTTTGGAATAAAAAGAGCTCAGTGCTAGGGCTACAAACTTTCTTTTGCTTCTTCTTATATCCAACGCAGTCTATTAATACAGGTAGTTGGAAAGGTACACGTTATATTGGTACATCTTTATTTGGAAATTAAGATGACCAAACTTTTCCATGAGCCATCTTCCATATCCAACAGATACATACGCGCAGGGCTACTATTGAAATCGTAAACTTTTGGGTACCATCAAAGCGTAGCAAGGCAAAGGGGGCACAAGTAAATTACAAAAGTCACAATCTCGAGTTAAAAAGTAACTTTCTCTTTTTACCCTCGCGCTATATATCTTTCACAGGACAAATTTGTAACATTGAAAGGACTCTGTGTGCTTGCTTCCCCCAGCACTCAACGTTACATTAGCTAAACCCCTCTCTGTCTGTCGCTCTTTCTTTTCTGGGTGACGGTTTTGAGAACGTCTATTCCGTTCCTTTTTCTCTTTCTTTTTGTATTCTTTGCTACCTCTTTCTTGTTTTCTGTTTTTCTAACCACCATCGCCGTGCTTTCTACGTACTTTGGCAAGTAACTTGTTCCTATACTGTATACCTGTATCACAATACCACCACCACAAAAGGAATCCCTGATTTCCGGACTCTGAGTATTTCATCCCAATCTTCATCTCTCTTATTCTTCTTTCAGATCTCAAGGGAGTCTTTTATTTTAGGACTATTCCAAATGATCATTATTACCCCTACACCATTATATACTGACTGATTTAAGTTGAAATAGCTAAAGAAGTAATGGGTAAAGAATTGTCTTGTAAAGTTCTGTTGGTACTTCACCAGTGATGCTATATATAACATTTTTTGTACACAAAAATCATGTGTCACATGGGCATTTATTGCACACTTATACAAGTTAACTGTTTAGCGTACATTTTTTCCTTAAACCAGAAATATATCAGGCTATATAAATGTATTACAAATCATAAGGCATATATTTAGCAGAGAGATGATTACATGTCCTTCAATGTTCACACAAATTGTACTCTCCAGCCAAAGTGCTAACTGCTTAATCTTTACAAATCTGACTTTGAAAACCGTTTTGCTAGTCACAATTTAAGATGAAGAGTCGGGTATAAATATGTACCAACAGGATCCAAGGTGACATTCAGATAACCTAATTGGTTCTCTGTAATTATTATAATATTGAACAAAAAAAATATTCAGCAGGACCAAATACCTATCATGCTATCCTATGGCTCTCCATTCACTAGTTATCGTCGTCACCAACTCGGTATTATCATCACCCCTCATGCACACAAAACGTCAATGAAGATAGAGCCACGAGTTTTCCAAAGCGATCATTTGAAATGGAACAGAGATCACACATAACAGTATGCGTATGGTATATATATAGATGCATTCATTATGTATAATGTGTCCATCTTCACGATATACATTTAGAACTCACAAAAGCCAGCTCCTTTTCTTGGCTTGGCACTCATTTAAGGCGAACTCATCATTATAATGCTTCGAGTGAGTTTAACGGGAAGTCATTACAACTTTTTGGCTAATGACAGTCATTAAAGCATGTTCTTCTCCCTGCTCACTTGCTCCTCTCTCTCTCCGTCTTTATCCCGTCTAATATAAAATTCAAGCGAACAATCATCATGATGCAAAGAAAGACTTTTAGTGTTCGTGCATTATTATTAAACATGTATTACCAATGTGATATTGTTGAGCGGTATATGAATGTATGTGTAAGCATAATATAATTGCTCAATCCTACGCACGTATTCCATGTATGTCCAAAGCTAGATGAAGGTTGGCTTCTAATGATCATCTTGATACATGTTTTAATGGATTCAAAGATACAAGACAGTTTTTGCTTATTTATTACTTCAAAGGATATGACACATGCCATATT